>CATIWC010000293.1:0-74969 GCA_948472305.1 Vicia faba
TTACAAAATAAAATATCTTCAGATATGCACAAACGAACACACTTGTTTTGTCAAATATAATGATTTCGGATATGTATATCCGAAATCTAAGTACATTAGATATTAAAAGAAATTCTCAGTAAAAAATCTAAAACAATCAATCAAGCTTAACGGAGTGAGGGGAGAAGCCCTTATGGAATAGTCGACGGGAAATCTTGTTATCTAGACTATACACTATAGTGTTTCATGAAAATTTTGTATTCAATGACTCTAAGTATTGCATATAAAAAATCTAAAATAAATTTTTTATTGTTATCTAAAACGGATGCTCAATTGACTGAACTTCGTAAACAATATTAAATAATAGCTAGATTCTTATTTGTGTTTATTCATCTATATTCTTTAGTTGAATTTGTTGTTCTGACATACTATTACATTAAAGTGTGATTGTATGAGAGAAATATTGAGTTAATGTGATTTTATTGGGTAATTAAAATTCTTCCATGTAAATTCTTTTGTTTGGGTGATAAATTTGAAAAAATTTAAAATCAAGAAATTTTATAAATTGTTTTATTAAAATTAAACTTATAGAACTTCAAATACCTTTTAAATAATAAAAATTTAAATTTTCTTCTTTACTTTTATAGAGTATTAATCTAATTGTAGAAGTTATATATTTAAAAAATTTACACATTTGACTATATTTAGTTATTGAATTTTGTGAAATAATATTTTTTTATTAAATTGCAAATTAATATTTTTAATTTTTAAAATGTTGCAAATTTATTCCTATAGATTAAATTTTGGAAAACTAATCTTTATAAGTTTCAAATTCGAAATTGGTCCCTAAACTTTTAAATACATATTAAGAATAAATAATTGAATTTCTTTATCCAAATAAAAACATTCAACTTTAAAACATATGAATTGCCTAGAATTATATTTTTTATAAGTTTGTAGTGACTACATTCAGAAGACACTTAGGTACATTGATTCTATCATTTCTATATAATATAATATGTTTAAAATTGCTTAATCAATCAACTTTTTCTTAAAATAAACATTGGGTAAGTATCCAAAACCCTCTATAGATTGTGAATTATTTGAGGATTGAGAATGTTAAATTCAAACTGATCAATTAAGTGATTAGGTTCAATGATCCATAAGAATGCATGTTATTGGCATCATAATCATGGACCATATATAATGAAAGAAACATAATGGATCCACTTTATCTCGATCTTAAGCGTGTTTGAAGATATGAACCATATTATAAAATATGTGTTATGTATCTTGTTCAATGCATACGCAAGATTATTCACATCACATAAGACCCACACAAAAAGTTTGAAAGTAATTAGGGGTGGCAAAAATAAACGGGCTCATTAGATATGTCCGTTTTACTCGCACTTTAGTGTGGAGCAGATTAATAATTTAGGCTCCCAACCTCTAATGAGGTTGCTCCATTCCGTCCCGTTTTTTTTACATATTTTTGCGGGCATGATTATTAACATAAAATTTTATATTTTTAAGTCTAAAATGTACAGTGTCCGCAGATTTTTCTTGTCCCACATTCATTTTTTTGCAAAACAGACCTAAATTTTAAATTTTCATCCTTAACTATATCCGTCATACTCCGTCCCGTTTTCTTATAGAATAGACCTAAACAGAACGGACATGCTCGTTTGCCAACCAAAAAAATAAAGGATTCATAGCATGAAATGAAATTGGAATGTGTTCTCTGTATATAAACGTCAAACTAATATTTGGATAATGTAAAAGTAACAGGTCTCGCCCTTTCTATTCATTTGTGATTTATTATATACAATGAAATTTTATATAACAATTTTCTATCCAATCATAGCTAATCAACTCTTAACAAAAATCTTAATTTCATTATTTACTATTTTGACTCTATATTAAAATAAATAATAATAATAAATATAATAATAATAATATAATATGCAGTCACCAATATTAATAATTATAATATAAATATAATAAAATAATATAATGTTTAATTAATAATAATAATAATAATAATAATAATAATAATAATAATAATAATAATAAATATTAATAATAATATAATATTCAACTACTACTACTATAAATAATAATAATAATAATAATAATAATAATAATAATAATAATAATAATAATAATAATGTAACTTTGAAATATTTTTTATTAGATTTTATAATTTTATATATTAAAAATTAATAATGTGATCATTTAAAAGTTCTCTATACGTTTTTTTTCTTCAAATTCTACACTTTAAGTTTTTATTATTTTTAATAAATTTAATTTTTCTTATATTTATACTTAATTCATAAAACTATTTAAACTATTATAAAACAAATATCAAATCTAACAAAACCCCTATTTTTTAACATATTTTTTAAACTTTTTTTTTATGAAGCCATTAATTTTTATTTTAATATCTTTATAAAAACTTTTCTTTTCTATAAGTTTCTCTATTTAATAACAACTTGTAACTATTAAAATGATTTTCCCTTAAGTTTAATAATTTTGTATAATCATACAATTATAAAAGACTGATGGTGCTAAGAACATAAAGACTTTAGGCCTATTTTTGTTTGCTCTACTGTCTACAAAGTTATTTTTAAAGTCATGACAATTAGGCTAGGGCGGGTCATTTGTAGCATTGTTAGCCCTAACTAAGTTACTTTTATACTTAGTCAACAAACTCATAATCATGTGCTTATGTGCTTATAGTTTATGAATTAATTAAAGGGTACACTAGACATAAAGATATAATTAGGTGTATGATTAAACTTGACATGCAAAAAGCATTTGACATAGTTGATTGGATGGCTCTGGGCTGTATCCGGCAGAAAATGCGATTGCCTAAAATATTCACTAGCTGGGTTTTGACTATTGTATCCTCGGTTTCATATAGGTTCAACATCAATGGGTCTCTTTCCAAGTTATTACAAGCTAAAGAGGGGATAAGACAAGGTGATCCTATCTCCCCTTACTTTTTTGTGATCATTATGGAGTACTTGCAGAGGTGTCTCCATCAAATGCAAATGAATCCTAATTTTAATCACCATGCCAAGTGCGAAAAGATGCAGCTAACAAACCTTATCTTTGCAGATGACATTCGATTATTCTTTAAAGGACACTATGGTTCAGTTGATCTTATGCTTTAGGCTTTTATAAGTTTTCTAACTCTACAGGTATGGAAAGTAATCCTACCAAGAGTAGGATATACTTTGGAGTTGTTGATGTAGGTACTAAAGAGAATATCCTCGGCTGACTTCTTTTAAAGAAGGTAGTCTCCCTTTCAAGTATTTGCGAGTTCCCTTAACTTGCAAGAAGTTGGCTTCTAATAATTACTTAATGCTAATCGAGAAAATTATTAGCATAACTAAGCATTGGTTTTCCCATCTTTTGAGTTTCGCATGTAGGCTTCAACTCATTAAAAACATCACTTTTGCAATGACGAATCATTGGGTGGCTTGATTTCCTTTGCCTAAAGTTGTGATTGAGAAAATTGAGGCTATTTGTCGCTCCTATTTGTGGACTGGGAAAGATATCATTAGCAGGAAAAGTCCAGTTTCCTGGAAGCAAGTTTGTAAACATGGAAGTCTGGGCATCATTGACCTTACTACTTGGAATAATATTGCTATGTTAAAACTTCTCTGGAATCTCTGTAGTAAAAAGGATATCTTATGGGTATGGTGGATTCACACTTACTATATGAAGAGTCAAAATATTCTGGAGGCTGAGATAAAATCCGATGGCACATGGATCATGAAACAAGTCTTTCCCAAAGAGATTTGATTGTTAATATTCAGAACCTCTGGGAGCACATGTGTACCCAAGGTAAGTTCAAAATGAAATATGTTTATGCTGAGTTGAGTAAAGATGAATCTGCAACTCCTTAGCGTAACCTTATGTTTAACAACCCTGTACGTCCTAGAGCTCTGATGATATTGTGGTTTGTTTTCCATATGAAGCTTACCACTAAGGATAGGATGCACAAATTTGGGATGCTTGATAACACTTGCTGCTATTTTCCAAAGGAAGAATCTATTAATCATCTCTTCTTCGATTGTCGTGAGTTGAAGCATATTTGGTCTGATGTACTGAGTTGAATTCAGGTAAAACATATTTCTAAGGAGAGGCATAAAGAATTAAATTGGATTGTGTTCCATAACAAAGGTAAAGGGTGGAGGTCTACCCTTGTTAAACACTCTGTATATGAACAATATTCTGCATCATGTAATTGATAACATAGTGTATAGGGGCTGATTTAGTAAAAAAATAAGATCTCATATTGCTAACTTGATGATGCAATAGTCTTGCTTTGTCTCTTTGTCTGTTAGTGGGTTGGATCTTAAACGACTGTCTTGTATTCTTGGTTTTTTGAATATATCAAAGTTTGCATTGTTGAATTTTTTTTTTATAATAACAATAACAGTTAATACATTATTATTAAGAAACCTTAAAATATCCTCAAAATTTTCTATTTAATGTATTTTGAAGCATTTATTTTATTAATATTATAACTTCTGTTATTATTAATATATTATCACACTTTCAATTATTTGTCTGTTTTCTTAACTATATATCTTCATTCACGCAAACTATTTTTATACAGATTTTAAAATTTTCATTGTTACCATTTCTTTTTTGTTCTCATATGTTTTCTCTTTTATTTTCTAAAATGTGTATCATTTGTTTAAAATTTCATGCGTATATATATATATATTTTTCTTAATTTTATACTTAATTCATAAAATTATTTAAATAATTATAAAAGCAAAGATTAAATCTAACAAGGCCCCTATTTTTTTACACATTTTTTAAAATTTTATCCTTTTTTTATATGAAGCCATTAATTTTCACTTTAATATCATTAAAAAAAACTTTTCTTTTCTATAAATTTCTCTATTTAATAGCAATATACAAACTACTAAGATGTTCTTTCCATAACTTTAATAATTCCTTATAATAACAATTAATACATTATTATTATTATTATTATTATTATTATTATTATTATTATTATTATTATTATTATTATTATTATTATTATTATTATTATTATTATTATTATTATTATTATTATTATTATATTATTATTATTATTATTATTATTATTATTATTATTATTATTATTATTATTATTATTATTATTATTATTATTATTATTATTATTATTATTATTATTATTATTATTATTATTATTATTATTATTATTATTATTATTATTATTATTATTATTATTATTATTATTATTATTATTATTATTATTATTATTATTATTATTATTATTATTATTATTATTATTATTATTATTATTATTATTATTATTATTATTATTATTATTATTATTATTATTATTATTATTATTATTATTATTATTATTATTATTATTATTATTATTATTATTATTATTATTATTATTATTATTATTATTATTATTATTATTATTATTATTATTATTATTATTATTATTATTATTATTATTATTATTATTATTATTATTATTATTATTATTATTATTATTATTATTATTATTATTATTATTATTATTATTATTATTATTATTATTATTATTATTATTATTATTATTATTATTATTATTATTATTATTATTATTATTATTATTATTATTATTATTATTATTATTATTATTATTATTATTATTATTATTATTATTATTATTATTATTATTATTATTATTATTATTATTATTATTATTATTATTATTATTATTATTATTATTATTATTATTATTATTATTATTATTATTATTATTATTATTATGAAACCTTAAAAAATCCTCAAAATTTCTATTTAATGTATTTTAAATCACTTGTTTTATTAATTTTATAACTTCTATTATTATTAATATATTATCACTCTTTCAATTATTTGTCTATTTTTCTAACTATAGATTTTCACTCACACGATTCTTTTTATATAGATTTTAAAATTTTCATTTTCTCCATTTGTTTTTTATTCTCATATATTTCCTCTTTTATTTTCTAAAATGTGTATCATTTGTTTAAAATTTCATATGCAGATTTAAAAATCCATATGTTTCCTCTTTTATTTTTTAAAATGTGTATCATTAATTTAAAATTTTATGTTCAGGTTTTGGAGATATATATTAAAATTTTATTGAAAAATCAATTCCCATACAAAAAGGTAAATACTATAACATTTTAATTTTTGTTTCTTTTATTTTTCTTTAACATCATACCACTAAAAATATATTAAATTATCTCAACCACTTTTCTTTCTATTCATCGTCCTTTCTTTGTAAGTTTTCCAGTTATTATGGTGTATTGTAAATTTTTTATTGTAAGCTATATATTTTTTTTTCTATTTTCTTAACCTTGAGTGTCAACATTATAAATTACTGTTGAATTATAGAATATAATATAAAGTTTTTTTTTTTCATTTTGTATCAACAACAACAATATATATATATATATATATATATATATATATATATATATATATTATATATATATATATATATATATATATATATATATATATATATATATATATATATATATATATATATATATATATATATATATATATATATATATATATATATATATATATATATATATATATATATTATATATATATATATATATATATATATATATATATATAGATATATATATATATATATATATATATATATATATATATATATATATATATATATATATATGGTGAAGATTATTTAAACAGATGTGTATTTTTTCTGACCTTTGTATTAATTTTTGAAACTCAATTAATATTATTAATCATTTTTGTGTCTTCAATTACTATTACAAGAGTTATGTATAAATTTTTTTAATTTAAAAATAAAATAAAATAATGATAAGAAATACAAGAACTTTTTAGTTTTGTAATATAATTTAATTTTTTTATTTCTCATATAAATTTAATATTCTCTGATTTACATTTTAAGTTAAAGACTCAACTTACTATATTATATTAGTTTACTAAATACTTTAGACACACTCTGTTATAATAATTTGTTTGAGAATCTATATAACTTTTATTTGTATGTACAATTATTATTATTATTTCATTTTGATATGTATTATATTTAATATTTGACTTTCAAGAGATACACAAACTTAAATAACAACTCTAAAATATATTTTATTTTTTTAATTAAATATTTTTTTTTTTTTACTTATTTAATAGTTATTCTTTATTACATCTTATTATTTTCTATTTTACTTCCGTTTTAAAAACTTTTCATTATCTTTACTATATATAAATTTTTATAATAAAATAAGGATAATATTAACATGTATCAAAAGGATACGTATTAAAAAACCAACAGTTAAAAAATTTATTTAAAAAAAAAATATTAATTATATGTTTATAATAAATTTTGTACACAATTTATTAGATAAAAATTTCTTTATTTGTTGTTAACATCTATCCTTCGGATACATATTAGCATTATTCATAAAATAATTTTAAGACTATTAATTACATGCCTGTTACATAATGGAAGTGTTATAAATCTATTTATTATAATTATTACTTTTATAAAAAAATCAATTTATGATACACATATATTTATTAAAATATTTTCAATTTTATAATTTATACAAGAAAAACATATATATCAATCTTTTAAATAATTATTTTTGGTTATAATTTATTATAATATTAATACAAGAATTATAAACTCAATTTGATATCTAAATTAAAACTCGGAAAATAAAAGCCTTTTTAATTCAGTTGATACATGAACAATTTTTCCTGAATATATGTTAATAAATATTAATAATATAAATAAAATTAAATACAGAGGCTTAACAACATAGAATAAGTAAATAATTTATTCAACAACTAAAAATAATTATTTAATTGATTCAGAGAAAGTACATTGTTGTATTGAATTGTTTCTTTATAAAATAAAATTTTAATGTACTTTGTTTTACATTTCTAGTAAATTATTATATACAAAAATTATTTGGTCACAATTTTATTAATTCATCATAAAATTTGAATTTATTTTTTAAATTAAAAGAGTTGAATAATTGAATTATTAAAATACATTTTCATTCTTTTTCGAACTCCTCATACTTCTCAATCTCATTTGTTAAATGCTTTATTAAATTTTATTACTTCCAACTAATAATATTGATAATTTTTATAACGACCAAGTATAATTATTAATAATTTCTGTAACTTCATTACTATTAAATTTATATTAAAAAATATATATATGAAAGTGTTTTTTTGTTGTAATTATAAAATTTAATGATAATGTATACTATTATTTTTATTTATCAAAATTTTACTGATACATAATTTCTAAAGGTATAAACATAAAAATAAGTTATACACAACTTTTAAATTATACACTCAGCTGCGTATCGCATAGGTCACAATCTAATTATTCTAAATGCAAAGATATTCATATAATAAGATATGCACTTAATAGTCTAATATATTTTCGTAGATGAAAATAAAGTTGATGGAAGTTTATGTCAAAAATATAATCCAAGTTAAGCGATCAAAGTACAAGCCCAAGTTAGTTATGATTTATTATGTTAGTCATTTAGTATACATGTCATATATTTGTATATATACACATAATTGTAATTCAATTTTTTATGGTTTTTCAAAAATAATAATTCTCAATTACATTTCATTTTCTCTCTCATTCTTTCTCTCACTCAAAATGCATCAATCACTAACAAATTGATATCAGAGCCCCGATTAAGTTTTTGATCGTATTTTCAAGAATCACACGTTGGTGATCGTATTTCGGAAAATGTGGATTGTTAATCAATCGCTGCAAAGATGAACGGTAACAAAGACAATATTCCAAAATTTGTTCAAATTCTTGATAGAAAAAATTGGATCTAATGGAGTAAACAAATGCAATCGTTGTTTGGCTTTCATGAAATCCTATAAGTGGTTACTAATGGTGTTCTCGCGCTTGCTCAGAATGTAACCAAAACCCAGAGAACTGTGCACAAGGATGCCAAGAAGAAGGATTTCAAGGCGGCATGTTGTATTCAATCGGAGGTAGATGCATCAAACTTATATCGAATTTCTCTTGCTGAATCGGCAAAGAGGGTGAGAAAGTGAAAGTTGTCAAATTGTAGGTGCTGCGAAGGCAATATGAATTACTGCAGATGTGAGAAGATGAAAAGATCACTGTCTATGTCGCAGAGGTGCAGAATCTTGTCCAACTCATGAAAGGTCGTGGTGAAGTCTTAACTAATAAGATGGTAGTTGAAAAGGTAATGTGTACGTTAAACTCCCACTTTGATCACGTTATCATAGCAATTTAAGAATCTAACAATCTTAAAACCATGAAACTGGACGATTTAGTTGGTTCGTTGGAGGCACGTGAGTTAGCGATTGTTGAGAGGAAAAGGTCCAAGGTTCAATACAAGCACTACATGTGCAGACATGGAAGAAACATGGTGGTTCCATCAAGATCAAAGGCAAATGAGACAAGATTCAGAGGAATAAGTCTTGGGTGAATCCTCAAAAGCATAAAGCAGATGATAGGGATTTGAATCCTCGAAAAGAGGAGAAGGAATCTCGTATCAGAAAGACAAGAAATGTGTACATTATTATAATTGTGAGAAGTGGGGTCACTTGGCCAAGAGTTATTGGTATATGAAAGATAAGGGAACGACAAAAGACAAGGATAAAGAGAAAAATCGTGCAGACCAAGATTCAGATAATTTTGAAGATATAAAAGATATTTTTTAAAATGTGTATCATTTATTTAAAATTTTATATGCAGGTTTTGGAGATATATATTAGAATTTTATTGAAAGATCAATTTTCATATATAAAGGTAAACACTATAACATTTTAATTTTTGTTTCTTTTATTTTTCTTTAACATCATACCACTAAACATATATTAAATTATATCAACCACTTTTCTTTCTATTCATTGTCCTTTCTTTGTAAGCTTTCTAGATATTGTGGTGTATTGTAAAACTTTTATTGTAACCTCTATACTTTTTTTTCTTAACCTTTGGTGTCAATATTATGAATTACTGTTGAATTATAGAATCTAATATAAAGATTTTTTTTTCATTTCGTATCAACAACAATATATATGGTGAAGATTATTTAAACAGATGTGTATTTTTTTTCACCTTTCTATTAATTTGTAACTCAATTAATATTATTAATCATTTTTGTGTCTTCAATTACTATTACAAGAGTCATATATAACTTTTTTAATTTAAAAATAAAATAAAATAATGATAAGAAATACAAGGACTTTTTAGTTTTGTAATATAATTTAGTTTTTTTATTTCTCATATAAATTTAATATTCTCTGATTTACATGTTAGGATAAAGACTCAACTTACTGTATTATATTGATTTACTAAATATTTTAAACACACTCTTTTATATAATAATTTGTTTGAGTATTTGTATACCTTTTATTTGTATGTATAATAATAATAATAATAATAATAATTATTATTATTATTATTATTATTATTATTATTATTATTATTATTATTATTATTATTATTATTATTATTATTATTATTATTTCATTTTAATATGTATTATATTTAATATTTGATTTTCAAGAGACGCACAAACTTAGATAACTACTCTAAAATATATTTTATTTTTTTAATTAAAGTTTTTTTTTAATTTTTACTTAGTATTTAGTAATCATTCTTCATTACATCTTATTATTTTCTATTTTACTTCGGTTTCAAAAACTTTTCATTGTCTTTACTTTATATAAATTTTTATAATAAAATAAGGGTAATATTAACATATATCTTAAAGACACATGTTAAAAAATCAAGAATTAGAAAATTTGTCTAAAAAAATAATAAAAAATATTAACTATATATTTATAATAAATTTTGTACACAATTTCCTAAATAAAATTTCTTTATTTCATTGTTAACATCTATCCTTATGACACATATTATTCATAAAATAATTTTAAGACTATTATCTACATGCCTGTTACATAATGAAAGCGTTATAAATCTATTTATTATAATTATTACATTTATAAAAAAATCAATTTATGGTACACATATATTTATTAAAATATTTTCAATTTTATAACTTATAGAAAAAAAAACATATATGTCAATCTTTTAAATAATTATTTTTGGTTACAATTTATTATAATATTAATACAAGAATTATAAACTCAATTTGATATCTAAATTAAAACTCGGAAAATAAAAATCTTTTTAATTCAGTTGATATATGAACAATTTTTCCTGAATATATGTTAATAAATATTAATAATATAAATAAAACTAAATATATAGGCTTAACAACATAGACTAAGTAGATAATTTATTTAACAACTATAAATAATTATTTAATTGATTCAAAGAAAGTACATTGTTGTATTGAATTGTTTTTTTACAAAATAAAATTTTAATGTACTTTGTTTTTCATTCCTAATAAATTATTATATGCAAAAATTATTTGGTCACAATTTTATTAATTCATCTTAAAATTTGAATTTATTTTTTAAAATAAAAGAGTTGAATAATTGAATTACTAAAATACATTTTCATTCTTTTTCGAACTCCTCATATTTCTCAATCTCATCCGTAAAATGCTTTATTAAATTTTATTGTTTCCAACTAATATTATTGATAATTTTTATAACGGCCAAGTATAATTATTAATAATTTCTGTAACTTCATTACTATTAAACTTATATTAAAAAATGATATATGAAAGTGTTTTTTGGTTGTAACTATAAAAATTAATGATAATGCATACTATTATTTTTATTTATCAAAATTTTACTGAAACATAATTTCTAAAGGTATAAACAAAAAAATTAGTTATACATAACTTTTAAATTATACACACAGCCGCGTATCGCACGGGTCATAATCTAATTATTCTAAATCCAAAGATATTCATATAATAGGATATGCACATAATAGTCTAATATACTTTCGTAGATGAAAGTGAAGTTGACGGAAGTTTATGTCAAAAATATAATCCAAGTTAAGCGACTAAAGTCCAAGTCCAAATTAGTTATGATTTATTATGTTAGTTAGTTAGTATACATGCCATATACTTGTATATATACACATAATTGTAATTTAGTTTTTTTACGGTTTTTCAATAATAATAATTCTCAATTACGTTTCATTCTCTATCTCATTCCTTCTCTCACTCAAAATGCATCAAGCACTAACAAATTGGTATCAGAGCCCCGATTAAATTTTTGATCGTGTTTTCAAGAATCACACTTCGGTGATCGTATTTCTGGGACTGTGGGTTGTTAATCAATCGCTGCGAAGATGAATGGTAACAATGGCAATATTCCAAAATTTGTTCCGATTCTTGACAGAAAAAATTGGATCCAATAGAGTAAACAAGTGCAATCGTTGTTTGGCTTTCATGAAACCCTATAAGTGGTTACTAATGGCGTTCCCACGCTTGCTTAGAATGCAACCAAAACCCAGAGAACCGTGCACAAGGATTCCAAGAAGAAGGATTACAAGGCGGCATTTTGTATTCAATCAGTGGTAGATGCGTTAAACTTAGATCGAATTTCTCTTGCTGAATCGACGAAGGGGTGAGAGGGTGAAAGTTGTCAAATTGTAGATGCTACGAAGGCAGTATGAATTACTGCAGATGTGAGAAGATGAGAAGATCACAGTCTATGTCGTAGAGGTGCAGAATCTTGTCCAACGAATGAAAGGTCGTGGTGAAGTCTTAACTAATAAGATGGTAGTTGAAAAGGTAATGTGTATGTTAACCTCTCACTTTGATGATGTTATCGTAGCGATTTAACAATCTAACAATCTTGAAACCATGAAACTGGACGATTTAAGTGGTTTTGTTGGAGGCACATGAGTTACAGATTGTTTAGATGAAAGGGTCCAAGATTCAATACAAGCACTACATGTGCAGACATGGAAGAAGCATGATGGTTCTAACAAGATCAAAGGCAAATGAGACAAGACTCGGAGTAATAAGTCTTGGGTGAATCCTCGAAAAGAGGATAAGAAATCTCATTTCAGAAAGACAAGAAAGGTGTGCAATGCTATAATTGTGAGAAGTGGGGTCACTTGGCCAAGAATTATTGGTATATGAAAGATAAGAGAGCGACCAAAGGCAAGCATGAAGAGGAAAATCTTGCACGCCAAGACTCAAATAATTTTGAAGATATGATGGATATGACTATAGTTGCATATCAGCATGTCAACACCAAGATCTGATTTTTGACACAGGTTGTTTGAATCACACGACTGGTATAAAATTTTGGCTAACATATTTCGACAAGTCGAAGAAGATCAAGGCCAAACTTGCAGATAACAGCTCGTTGGAAGCATAAGGTACTTGTAACATGATTATTCAAAGAAGCAACAGAGCAAAATATATGATCAGAGTTGTACTCTATATACCTAGATTAAAGTGCAATATGCTAAGTGTTCGATAACTACTCGAAAAAGGTTTCTCAGTGGTTATGAAAGATGGAGCCTTGGAACTATTTAACACTCATAATAATTTGGTCTTGAAATCTCCTCTATCAAAGAATCACATGTTTAAGACTATGATCAGTTCGAATGAAGTATAATGTCAAAAAATAAATGTCGACCACAAGAATAGTTAGCCATGATATTTGAGGTTTGAACATATAAATTTTAGGTCACTTAATCAAATGATTACTCAAGATATGGTAACTGATATACCAAGTCTTGTGATTCCCGAAAAACATTGTAATGGCTTCTTAGTAGGGAAGCAACCCATAAAGTCTTTTGTTTCAACTATGCCAATAAGATCCTCCTACATACTCGAAGTTGTACATTCAAATGCATGTGGCCCAAAGACAAAGTATTAGTAATCTTTAAGAGATTTAAAATACTTCTCGAAAACTAGAGTGAAAAGAAGATTAAGATTTTGTGGACAGATGGAGGTGGCGAATATACATCAAATATGTTTAAATAATTTTGTACAGAATATTATATTAATCATGAGGTCATTGTTTCTTATACTCTTCAACATAAGGGAATAGAAGAAAAAAGAAACAAGACCACATTAGATATGGCGAGATGTATGCTGAAGTAGAAGAATATGCCTAAATCCATATGGGGTGATGCCGTCACCACCATTATTTATATTCGGAATATGTGCCCAACCAAGATACTGAAGAACAAGGTTCTTGACAAAGTATGGAGTGGAAAATGACCACCAGCAAGTCATCTAAAGTTGTTTGGATCTATTTGTTACACGCGTGTTGTTATATCCCAATTTTTACCCCTAAGATCCTTCATCCCTTCATATCATCACAATGCATCAAGATCACAAATGTGGATTGGTTATCTCTTCTACTCTCTCTTATATTTAAGTTTGTCCTTGAGGGATCACCAAGCATTTTAATTGTGTAACTTGTGTATATGTGTTTTATATTTTACTGACCTCTAATCAAAATTCCAAAAATATATACTTTGTTCTTTTTGTATATTTGTGTTTTGTAGGTATCGAGTCAAAGTATCCAACCAGCAGAACTTTCTTCCTTTTTTCCCTGCAGAAATCGATTTCCCATATTTAGGAAATTGTTTTCCCTCACTGTTTTTGCACCAGGATTTAAAGTTTTTGCAGTAGAAATCAATTTTTCTCCTATTGTGGAAATTGATTTCTTGGGACAACATTGGCAAAAAAGGATAAATTTTCAATTTTGTAGCATGTGGCTCCAATTTCATTTGTTGAGAATATTCTTGATCACCCAAAAATAATTCATCTACCTCATCATAATGAAATTCAATCATACACCTTCATTTGATGACATGTGTACCACTTAATCTGAATTTCGGCTCCAAAATTAATTACCAAGTCTAATTTTGGTTCCAAACCAAACTCCAAACCACCAATAATCCCAAGCCTAAACTCTATAAATAAACCCTCATTTCATTTATTTAACAAGCTTTTGATAGCCAATTCACCTTGCTAAAAATTCTCTCAACTCTCTTCATCTACCAAAACTCATTTAAAGCTCTTTTCCATTAAAGTTAGTAAGCTTTTCATTGAAGCTTACTAATATTTGAGGTAAACTTCCATCTGAACACTTTTTCTTCATTAATTCTCTAAATCAAAACTTGCGAGATTAATTCTTGGAGCTTATTTAAAGTATACTTCATATTTGAATAGGTAAATTTTTGGATCCACCATTGTTAAGCTTGATCTTCATCTTTCACAATGTGATATCTTGTTGATCTTTGTGGTTTGATTCTTTGAGTTACATTTTATTCCATTGGTGCTAATTTCTAATAATTTGATGGAATTTTCATGCTCAATTAAATCCAAGATCATAAGGTGTTTGATGAAATATTTGATAAAGAATCTTCTTTTTAAAATATAGTTTTTGGTTTTTTTGCAGCAGAAATCAATTTCCTATATACTGCAAATCGATTTCTTTCACTGTTTTTGCACCAGATTTGAAAAATCTGTGCAGGAAATTGATTACCCTATATGGAGAAATCGATTTCCTGAAGGCAGAATGCAATTTTTTTACTTGTTTTGGGACTGTTTTGATTCCTTTTCTTTTTCCTACTCCCTTCTTTTGATCGTGGATTTGGATTACAATTTTGAATGTCCAATTTCTCTTCAAATTCAATGGACTTAGGATGTAGATGAAGTTGGGTAAACATTCATTAATTCAAATCTTCTTAGAGTGAATTATTTAATTCATTCTTTGTGCTTTGAATTACTGATATGTTTAGTGCTTTAATCCATCAATTATGAGTGATTGAACTTGAAGATGGAATAATTTTGAGTATGTGATCCAATATGACTTCACATTCCCATTTCCCTCTTCATCTCATCCCTTTCTTAATTCCTTCAAGTGATCATTAGTGGCCCAAGCTTTATGCTTGAAATTGTCCAAGTATGATTGATTATTGAACCATGGTCCTATACCTTGTGGGTAGTACCTTTGGCTTCATACTCGTGACGTCGAACCTATGAACCCCCATGTTTGTGATCTTGTGTATGATTGTTGCATCATGCATCCATGCATCCATGATCATTATTTTGACCAAATTTTCAAGGAACTTAAAATAATCTCTTTGCAAACATCGCAGGTATTTGATCATGGATGTTGGAAGGAGAAGCGCCCAAAAGTATAGTTTCTGAAAACCTGAGGTAGGAGAGTTAAAGAAGCTAGTATCATTGGTGGTTAATCCTGAGAAGTTCAGAGGCCGTTATGGAAGAATTTTAGGTATCTTGGATGCTAAAGTGGAAGATGGAAATCTCAACACTCTGGTCCAGTTCTATGATTCTCTGTGCCATTGCTTCACTTTTCCCGATTATCAACTTATGCCTACCCTGGAAGATTATTCTTGCTTGATTGGATTTCCTGTGACTGATAATGTTCCTTTTTCTGGTTTAGAGGAAGATCTTGAACCTCCTGTTATTGTTATAAAATTTATTTGAATTATGATCATATTAAAGCTCCTCTTACTTCAAAGAGTGGTTGTGATACGGTGGGAGAACTGACTAGTGTTTTGCGTTCGCATTCGCACTTGTGCGGTTGAGCAAGAGTCGCCACCGACTTTTTATTTTATCCTAAAGGAAAGGTTAAAAAAGCACAGCAAAAACCTTTTGAGATATTTCGTGGGTTCGGGGGGTAGATTATGAAAAGGGAAGGTGTTAGCACCCTTTTCATCCATGGTTATCCATGGGCTCTTAGTTACTTGGTTTTTTTTTAGATCACTTGCCTTGTTTTTTTCGATTGCTTTAAAAATGGTGTGTGTGTGGGTGCTTTTTGAAAATGTTTTGGAAAAAAATGCCTTGTCTTAGGCAACTAATGTATTTGACTCGTGTTTGAGTGTTTTACAAAAGTGTGAATCTTTTCGAAAAGATGTTTTCAAATGTTTTTGAGAGTTTGTTTTGAAAGTGTTGTGGATTGTGGTTTTTGAAAAGAAGGCAAGTGTTTTTTGCAAGTTTGATCTCAAGTAACTAAGAGTTTTGTCTACCCTATTGTACTCAAAGGTTTTTGTTATGTTTTTAACCCCTTTTAACAGTTTTGTTCTACCATTGAAATTGGTAGACAATCTTGCGTTTAGGAAATTTATTCGGGATGGGCGCGGGTCATCGTATGGACCATGAATGCAATGATGCCAAGTGTCTTTGGCAATTTGTTTTGAAGGGACTATGATCGTTCCGTTTAGGCAACACTTTGAGGGACTTATGATCATTTGATTTTGTTTTGCCAAAGATACTCGACGTGCAAGAATGGCCCATTTTGGAAGGCAACATGTGGGATTACCCTAGGGGGTGCAAGTGTGATTGTGTATTGATTACATGTATTTGTCTTGTATTAGGTTATCTAGCGTTTGATTTTATGTACATACAAACCCTAGGTCTAACCATGGTATAATTGGAAAACTGTAAATTGCGGAAATGTAAAATCTACGCTATTACAAAGTAGTGTCCGGGAGTGGGGGTATAAATGTACAAAAGGAGATGAGACTTATGGTACCCAATAAGTTACAACCAAATCGAATTCGCGATCAAAACATAAATATCGAATATACAAATATAAGATAAACAAATGTGTATAAGGCAATGTGAATGTATTTGTGTAAGTGTACATGTATATGGGTATGTGTAATTATGTACAAACGCGATAATGTGAAATTGAAGCGTATTAAGGTTTTTTTTGACCTAGCTAAATATTTACTTAGTCTTGTATTTTGTATTTAGATATGTATAATGAGAAAATGTTTTAATTGAAAGTTCAAGTTTTAATTAGATTATGAAATGATGTATCATTGTTTATTATATAAAAAAAATGTTTTAATTAGATGTTTTAAGAATTTTAATATTAGAAAAAGTATGAATTTTGTCTATTATGTACAAAGATGTGTTTTAATTAAAAATGTTTTCAAGTTAATTATGATAAAAAAAAAGTATTCTATATACAAAAATGTTTTAAGAAATTTAAATTATGCAAGAAAATGTATATTTTAGTATGTGCAAAATATATTTTTATTAAAAGAGTAACAAAATAAAAAAAGAAAGTATATTTCAATTTAATATATTATTATGACAAATGTATTAGAAAAAATATAAGGTGTTTATGTATAAAAGAAAATAGTATCAATAAAAATATTTGTAAAAAAGGGTTAAGTTAGTTAATAATAAAAAAAAGAAAACAAATTGTTTTATAAAAAAGGTTTGAAATTCTAAATGGGCTTTGGGGGAAGTCAGAAACGGGTCAAGCCCATTTTGGAGGCAAATGTTTTAGGGTTGCGCTTGGGAATTTTCATTTGAGAACGAAGGTTTTAGGGTTCGTAGCGGCGCCGTTCGTATGTTCGTCTTCTCCGTTCTTCTTCATCTCCCTGAATGCTTCCTCCATCTGGCCACCAACGTCGCCTCCAGACCTCTCTTCCCTCCATGGCACGGGCTTGGTGTCCTCTCGATACAAGGTTTGCTTTCAGTGTTATGCTCTTATCTCTTTTCTTTTATGAATTGCATGTTTTTGATTTGAGTTATGATTCCTAAATTCGTACTATTATGAGGTGGTGAAGAGGAAAGGGGAAGAAGATTGGCTACCTGACTTTGGAGATGGAGGAGAGGCGGAGCGGCGACGCTTAGGAGGCCGAGACGGCGAGGGAAACGTGACGCTTGCTCTTGGTGACCCTGGTATCTTTTAACTGATTGATATTTTTGCCTATGGTTTTGATGATGATTTGTGCTGAGAAACCCTCTTGAATTCACTTCTTTATCTTCTTCTTCTATGCCACTGTTGCCTATGTATTGATTGGAATATGATGCTTTGAGATGAACTTGCCCAGTGATGTTTGTACTGAGGGCCTAGGTTGCCTTGAGTTGTTGTTCTGAAACCATTAGCCTTTTACCTGTGTTGCCCTGAACATGCTTCTTGTTTGACTGCCTTCTTCTGAGTTGCCTAATTTGCTTCGAATCGTTGCTTTGCCTATGATGTTGTTTGCTTCTGAGTTGCTTGGATTGAAAGGTTTGGGTGAACTGGTCTCTTTTTCTTGAATGCTGTATACTTATTTGTGTCGCCCAGTGATGTTTTACTGAGGGCTTTTAGGCTTGAGATGCTATGGCTTTGAGTTTGATAGGCACGGTGTTTTGTTTATCAGGTTTATGTGGTTAGGCAGGGTGTTGGTAGTTCTGGTTTAATGTTTGGATGATGCAGGCAGCAGGTGATGTTGTTGGACCTGGTGTGCTTCTGGTGTTATGAGGTTTTTGCCTTGGGCTTGAACTTGGTTATATGAGGTTTGGTCTTTACTGATGCAGGTTTTTAGGTTCTTGCTTCAGGTTTGAATTTGTATGTTTTATGACAGGAAGGTTAAGGCATTAGCAGGTTTTGGTGCTTTGTTTATCAGGTTTTGAATGTTTGAAGGTTGAGGCAGGGTTGATGAGGTTTGATGGTTATGCTATTGAGGTCATGTGCTTGCAGTAGGTTCTGTTATGCGTTTGTGATGGTGGTTCTGGTTTTAGGTTAAGCTTTAACAAGTTTTGAGGTTGGCCTGGGTTTTATGAGGTTCTGGATAGGTCTGAGGTTATGACAGCATGTTATGGTGTTTTTTGTTTAGGTTTGAACTTGCCGTGGGTTTATGTCTGCCTGGCTTGGTTATGTTGTTTGCAGATTATATATTTTGTGATATTGGTGCTTGGCTCAATCAGGTTTGACAGTATGTTTTCTTGTGTTCTTTTGTCCTCTTTCTCTTGGTCTTTGGCGCCCAATCTTTATTCAAACCTTGGTCTTCTCTTTGATCCAAGTTTGTTGGGTAGTTTTACAAAGTTTCTTGGCACTTTTCTATTTTTGGTAATTGTCTATGATGTGTACTTCTGCCCAATTTTGAATAATGCTGAATTGATGCTTCTCTTGGATTATATCTTTTCTTGTTATTTCTGCACTGTCTGAACCTAAAGCCTACAAAACCTGCCTCTATTTCTCTCTTCTTCTCACTCTATAGTACAGTTGAATATTATATGACTTTACTTGTACTATCTTTTCTGAAGGGGCCCCTGTATGCTGGGAAATGATGATTAAGTCTTGCATAACACATTATTCTGCATCTTTATCTTGCTTTTTGACAGCTTTGTGTGCTGACTTTGCATTGATATCTTTTTTTCAAACCCTTCTTTGACAGCTTGTGTGCTTTTGACAGCAATTGTACTTCTTGCTATCTTTGAGTAGACTTTGGCATTTGATAGGAAGTGGAATTGGATTTTTTCAGTTTGACTTGGATTTGAAATTTGAGATTTTATGCAGCTTGAACTTTAGATTTTATGCATTTGACATTTTTTATTTATGATAAAAATCTTCCCTCTTTGTGAACCGGGAGAAATCCCGTGATTTGCAGAGAGGGCTAACTGATCCCAGTCAGTGGCCCCTAATGATGAGCAAATTTTAACTGTCTCTTTTAATTTTAACTGCTTTCTGACTTCCTCTTTCTTTCTTTTTTGCAGATAAAAAATGGAGCACCGGAATGAAGTGAAGAATGAAGAATTAGAAATAGGATAGAATTTTTATTTTCAGTTTAATTTTTGTACATTATTATTATTTTAAATACTTTGTAATAAATATTCGTATCCAAATAATAACAATTGTAACAATTATTAAATGTGAAATAAAAAATTCCATTGATGTTTAATTCTCTTTCAATTCCTTTTCTTTAATTGTTTACTTGTTATTTATAGTTCCTTAAATAAAATAAAATGAAAGTTTAAATTTCAAATATTTTAATTCTTAGAACCATAAATAATCAACTAAATCTTTGATGATCAAAATAAATGAATTCGACGTATCCATTATTCAAAGCAACGCACAGTCGAACACAAAAACTTAATCAGATGCAATCCTTTTTTTCACTGATTCTTTTGCCAAGCACTGCAATTCCACATTGCACACATCCCTTTTGACTGGTGAATTCAAACCAACTGCCTCCTTTACTGATTAAATCAAGATAACGCAAATTTTAACCCGAATCTCGGAATAAACTGCAAAGTGCGGTAGAATTTAAATTCTTCTGAGAATATACCCATAAAACCTTAATTCCTGATTAAATGCTAAATAACGCTCGCCTGATCAAAATTGAACCAAAAATCATCCAAACCCTAAGCCAACTGTATGAAACAAATCAGAGCTCTGAAAATCAGTAAAAAACCCTAATTTTGCTTGACTGTCAAGAAAAGTCCGTTTGTCCGATTCTTGTGCCAGTTTGAAAAGTCAGGAAATGTCTGAAGCTGAGATTGCTTGTAGAAAAATGCGAGGGCAAATTTTGGGGTACAACAGTTGCCCCTGTTCAATCTTCTTAGACCTGAAGAGTTAGATTGGCAAGTTTGCCTTTCGCGACTTGAAGGTAAAAGAAGATTGGACACTAGAGTGCCCGGAAATTTGCACTCGCATGTTGAAGTATCAGCAATGTGATGTCGGGAATGGGCTTATAGATGCCATTTGGAGAGATAGTGGATAGGTGGATGGGCTTATAGATGCCATCTGAAGATGTGACAGAATCTTGTCGGGAATGGGCTTATAGATGCCATTTGGAAGTGTTGATCGCGTAAGAGATTCCTTAGCGAGAACTTGTGTATTTTGAGAAAGGAAGATGTTTTCCTGGCTCGTTACAGGTATTGATCTTCAAACTCTTTAGGTAGATATGCCCTGGCTGGATACAGGAATCGAATCTTCAAACTCTTCAGACATGCCCTGGCTAGATACAGGAATCGAATCTGGAATTGTGACAGTTGATAGATATGCCCTGGCTGGATACAGGAGTCGACTCTTCAAACTCTTCAGACGTGCCCTGGCTAGATACAGGAATCGAGTCTAGAAATGTGGTCAACAGATATGCCCTGGCTGGATACAGGAATCGAATCTGGAAATGATAGTTGATAGACATGCCCTGGCTGGATACAGGAGTCGACTCTTCAAACTCTTCAGACGTGCCCTGGCTAGATACAGGAATCGAGTCTAGAAATGTGGTCAACAGATATGCCCTGGCTGGATACAGGAATCGAATCTGGAAATGATAGTTGATAGATATGCCCTGGCTGGATACAGGAGTCGAATCTTCAAACTCTTCAGACATGCCCTGGCTAGATACAGGAATCGAGTATAGAAATGTGGTCAACAGATATGCCCTGGCTGGATACAGGAATCGAATCTGGAAATGGTAGTTGATAGATATGCCCTGGCTGGATACAGGAGTCGAATCTTCAAACTCTCCAGACATGCCCTGGCTAGATACAGGAATCGAGTCTAGAAATGTGGTTGTTGAAGGTAATTGTCTTTTGGATTGCCTTTTACCTGAAAAGGCAAAAACATAAGTTGTATTCGATGTCATGATGTATGATATGCACGATGTCATGATGTTCGGCATGAGATGGTGTTGTATGCGCTTTATCATGTATGTAAACAAGATGTATGAGAATGTGAAATGTTTATGAATGTAATTTTCGTCTTAGGAAAGTAAATCCTTGACGACCGGCCGGGGAGTTGCTCTGTGGAAGAGATACTTGGCCGAGGTTTGACGAGAGGCCTGCTGAGGACTTTGATGATGGATTCCGCTGGGGATAGCGATGATAAACTCCTGCTGGGGATCGAAGGAACTTTGCTGGGGGCGATCTTCTGTGGTTTTTTAGCTGAGGATGACCCAGTTATAAATCCTTGAGAGGAAATAACTCTGAATAAAAAAAACTCGGGAGAGACGCCCGTACTTTGCAGGGGATAAGCTTTCTGCCGGGGAAATGGATTCCACTTTCCTGAGGAACCCTTTGGATTGGACTCTCCTGGGGAAATAGGGCATCCATTATAAGGCTGATGTAATGCTGAAACTTTTCCTTACTCT
The DNA here is from genome assembly GCA_948472305.1 of Vicia faba. Taxonomy (NCBI): domain Eukaryota; kingdom Viridiplantae; phylum Streptophyta; class Magnoliopsida; order Fabales; family Fabaceae; genus Vicia; species Vicia faba. Next base: position 22,832 of record CATIWC010000293.1, read on the forward strand.
GTGGGGAATTGAGATAACTTGGTCACATTCTTCAGTTGAACCTATCTTGGCGGACAAGGCGACCAGACTGCATTAGACAACTCCACATTGCCCCGGTTTCCGATGTCACCTATAATTAATCTTTCGTTTCATATGTAAACATTTATGAATCAGCAATTTAATGTCAAATGCATATATCAAAAATGAACATTGGACGTTCTTCGCAAGACAAAACAGAAAAAGGAAAACAACGGTAATTTGCATGGACAAGTGAATTTGTATTGATTTGAATTTTGCCTGTGAATAGGCGTTTTTGTACAAGAGGCTAACATCCTAGTAAGAGAATGCCGCCAAATAACATAGAGTTAACAATTTGAAAAAAAAAGGAAATCAAAACAGCTATGTGAACGATCCCACTGGGTTCCAACTCGGCTATCGCCTTTATGTCTTCGAATGTCTCATCGCTTTGCTACCTAGTTGAAGATGAAGCTGATTGGTCGATGCCGAAATCTGAGCCAGATAGTTGATGCCGAATTCCGGATGCGAAGCGATCCAATGAGACATAGTGTTACGCTTTTATCCCTAACTTTTGCCTGGACCGCCCTTTCGGGTTTTCAGTCCACCGGGATACCCATTTTTGCCCAAGCCGCCTTTTCAGGTTTTCGACTTGCCGGGTGTACATGTTTTTATTCATTTTATCCCTTATTTTTGCCCGAACCCTTTTGGTTCGCCGGGAAGCCCTAATTTTTGCCTAGGTATGTCAACCTAGCGGGTCTTTTATTTATGCGTAGTATCTTTTCACTATGTCTGCATTGGCGGGGTGAGGAAGGTCGTCACCATCCATGGTGGTTAGGATCATGGCTCCTCCTGAGAACACACGTTTAACCACAAATGGCCCTTCGTATGTAGGGGTCCATTTGCCCCGGGGATCACTTTGAGGAAGGATGATGCGTTTGATTACCAGGTCCCCAACTTGATACTCTTGCGGTCTGACTTTCTTGTTAAATGCCCTGATCATCCGTTTTTGATACGTTTGACCATGACAGATAGCAGTGAGCCTCTTTTCGTCAATCAGATTTAATTGATCAAGTCGAGTCTGGATCCAGTCATCTTCACTCAAGTCTGCATCCTTCATTATCCGGAGAGAGGGTATCTGGACTTCAATTGGCAAGACTGCCTCCATGCCATAGACCAAGGAGAAGGGAGTTGCCCCGGTTGACGTCCTTGCTGAGGTACGGTACCCATGAAGAGCGAACGGTAACATCTCGTGCCAATCTTTATAGGTCACTGTCATCTTCTGCACAATTTTCTTGATATTTTTATTAGCTGCCTCTACAGCCCCATTCATCTTCGGCCGGTAGGGAGAAGAATTGTGGTGCTGTATCTTGAATTGTTCACAGAGTTCGGTGATCATTTTGTTATTGAGATTGGTACCATTGCCCGTAATGATTCTTTCCGGGACGCCGTACCGACAGATCAAATTATGCCGGATGAAACGTGCCACGACGCTCTTGGTTACTGTGGCGTAGGAAGCTGCCTCAACCCACTTCGTGAAGTAATCGATCGCCACCAAGATGAAGCGATGCCCGTTGGATGCCGTCGGTCGGATCTCACCGATCATATCGATGCCCCATATTGCAAAAGGCCAAGGTGCCGTCAGGACATTCAAAGGAACCGGAGGGATATGCACCTTGTCAGCATAGATCTCGCATTTATGACAAGTTCAGGAGTGTTGGTAACAATCGGCTTCCATTGTGGACCAGAAATATCCTGCCCGAAGGATTTTCTTAGCCATAGTATGTCCACTGGAATGTGTCCCAAATGTACCTTCATGCAGTTCTATCATAATTTTCTCTGCTTCGGCCTTATCCATACAACGCAGCAGAGTTGAATCATGATTTCGTTTGTAGAGAATGCCGTTGCTGAGGAAAAATTTTGCAGCAAACCTCCTCATGAACTTCTTGTCATTGACAGACGCACCTTCAGGATACTCCTGAGCTTCCAAGTACCTCTTCACCTCATGATACCAGGGTTTTTCAATCGCCTTCTCAGCCTCGAGCTCGCAGCAGTATGCCGGTTCATCCAACTTCCAGATAATGATTCGGGGAGCCTCATTGTCCCATTTAACTTTGAACATTGAAGACATCGTAGCTAGGGCGTCCGCTAGCTGATTCTCCTCTCTGGGGAAGTGTTCGAAAGTTATCTCTTCAAAGTGGGGAAGCAAGGTCGACACATACTCCTTGTAAGGAATAAGATTCGTGTGTTTCGTATCCCACTCGCCTTTGATCTGATTGATCACGAGAGCGGAATCTCCGAAGACACTTAGAAATTTGATCCTTAAGTCGATTGCAGCTTGTAGACCCATGATACATGCCTCATATTCCGCCATATTGTTGGTGCAGTTGAAACATAATCGGGCAGTGAGGGGAGTATGAGTTCCTTTGGGAGATATGATTACAGCGCCGACGCCGTTACCCAAAGCATTGGATGCTCCGTCAAAATGCATAGACCATCGGGATCCTTCCTCAGGTCCTTCATCCGGTCCAGGTACTTCACAGTCAGTTACCACCATGATGTCTTCGTCCGGAAAATCAAAGTTCAATGATTGGTAATCGTCCACAGGTTGGTGTGCCAAATGATCTGCCAGTACACTTCCTTTAATTGCTTTCTGAGTTGTATACTGGATGTCATATTCTGTCAAGATCATTTGCCATCTCGCTATTCTTCCAGACAGAGCGGGCTTTTCGAATATGTACTTGATAGGATCCATCTTTGAAATCAATAAAGTAGTGTGAGTCAACATATACTGTCTCAGCCGGCGAGCAGCCCATACAAGAGCGCAACAAGTTTTCTCAAGCAGTGAGTAACGAGACTCACAGTCGGTAAACTTTTTGCTCAAGTAATAAATAGCGTGCTCTTTTCGGCCAGACTCGTCATGCTGCCCCAGCACACACCCCATTGAATTGTCAAGTACTGTCAAGTATAGTATCAGAGGTCTTCCTTCCACCGGTGGCATAAGAATGGGTGGCTCTTGGAGATATTCCTTTATCCTTTCAAAGGCGGCCTGACATTCATCGTTCCAGCGTACTACTTGATCTTTCTTCAGCAATTTGAAGATTGGCTCACAAGTAGCAGTTAGATGTGAGATGAATCGGGCAATGTAATTCAGTCGTCCTAGGAAACCTCTGACTTCTTTCTCTGTTTTTGGAGTCGGCATTTCTTGTATGGCTTTCACCTTGGCAGGGTCCACCTGAATACCTTTATCACTTACAATGAAACCTAGCAATTTTCCGGATCATACCCCAAAGGTGCATTTGTTGGGATTCAATCTCAGCTTGTACAACTTGAGTCGGTCAAATAACTTCCTCAGATGGTCAAGGTGCTCCTCCTCAGTTTGAGACCTTGCAATCATGTCATCAACGTATACCTCAATCTCATGATGGATCATATCATGAAATAAAGCAACCATAACGCGTTGATAGGTTGCCCCAGCATTTTTCAATCCGAATGGCATGACCTTATAACAGAAGGTGCCCCACTGAGTCACAAAGGTAGTCTTCTCCATATCTTCTGGAGCCATCTTGATTTGATTATACCCTGAAAAACCATCCATGAAGGAGAACACCTTGTGTTGAGCAGTATTGTCGACAAGAACGTCGATGTGGGGTAAGGGGAAGTCATCCTTGGGACTGGCCCTGTTCAAGTCCCTATAGTCGACGCACATTCTGACTTTGCCGTCCTTCTTTGGTACTGGCACCACATTGGCGACCCACAGAGGGTAAGAAGTCACTGCAAGGAAACTGGCATCAAACTGTTTCATAACCTCGGCTTTGATCTTTTCAGACATCTCTGGACGCATCCGTCGGACTTTTTGCTTTACCGGAGGGCAATCTTCCTTGGTTGGCAGGTGATGAACTACAATATCGGCGTCCAAACCAGGCATATCTTCATAGGACCAAGCAAAAATCTCCAGGTAATCCTGTAGCATCTGGATCAATCGTTGCTTCACGCTGAGCTCTAGATTGGCACCAATCTTGACCTCTTTCCTATCTGTCTCGGTACCCAGGTTAATCGTCTCCACCGGCTCTTCATGTGGTTGAATAGCTCTCTCCTCCTGGAGTAGCAGTCTTGCGAGTTCACCAGGCACCTCGCAATCATCTTCACCTTCGTCTTCGGCCAAGTTGATCGGATTTTCGAAGTCATAACTGGCGGTAGCAGAGATGTTACCAGTGAGATCCAGGGTGGATTGAAACCTGTATAAGTGAGTGTGTGTAAATATAGCTGTTTTGCAATATGTATAAAACAGAAAGAAAAAGAGCGCAAGATTTGAAATGCAACAAACGTCCAATGTTTTGATTGATGATATATGAAAATGTCATACAAAAAGCCCTCACAAATGGAGCTACGATGCCCCGGGTAGGACATCGAGCCAACAAAGTTTTAACATATTGTTTGTTACAAATTTGGAAATCAAAAGAAATCAATTACTGCGTGACAAATGTGATAGGTGTAAAATCCTTTGTCGTCCAGTTGCTTGGTCCGTCGCTGGTAGTCGGGTAGATCCAACTGTCAAACTCTGCTTCCTCTACATCCTCCTCAATAGCATTCACCCTTGAACTGGAGATAAACACCGGAGCCTTTCTGATCTTCTCCTTGCGCACATCCCTCTGAGCCTCTTCAGTAAAGCCCAGCCCAAACTTGTCGTTCTTCTGAGTGAAGTCAGGGAGCTGACCCCAGTTTGCACAATCGCCTTTCTGAACCACAGCCCGGGCATCCCTTAGGGAAGCCATCTTCAAGGAAACATTCTTCTCGACTGTTGTTTCTGCTGCTGCTGAAATTGGATGTACCTCCTCGAAATGCTGAAAGGGGGTTTCAATAAACTCCCCGTCCATCTCAATGTATCTGAAGGAATTAAAATGGCTCACCATATACTCCTCTTCTCCTTGCACAGTGACGATCTTCCCTTTGACAGGGTACTTCAGCTTCTGGTGCAAGGTAGAGGTTACTGCCCCAGCTTTATGGATCCAAGGTCGACCCAATAGACAAGAGTACGATGGACGTATATCCATCACATAAAAAGTAGAGTCGAATACTTGAGATCCCACACGAATAGAGATGTCAACCTCTCCATGAACCATCCTTTTTGAACCATCAAAGGCCCTGACGATGATATTGCTGGGCTTCAGTTCCAGGCCTTCATAATCCAAACGGTCTAAAGCCTTTTTCGGTAGAACATTCAAGGAAGAACCAGTATCCACCAATACATGCGCCAGAGTAGTGCCCCTGCATTCGATAGAGACATGCAGGGCATCATTGTGGTCTCTTCCCTTCGCGGTCAGGTCAGCATCTGAAAAACCCAAGCCATTGTCTGCTGTCAGATTTGCTACGCAATCAGTGAACTGGACTGCAGATGTCTCTTGTGGTACATGGGCCGTCTTGAGAAATGAGATCAAGGCCTTAGCATGGGCCTCGGAGCATAGCAATAAGGAGAGCATGGAGATCTTGGAGGGCGTATGCCCCAGCTGCTCGACAACATTGAAATCACTTTTCTTTATTATTTTCAGGATCTCCTCCATTTCTTGTTGGGAGGCCTCAGCATTTATAGGTATTGGTGCCTCCATCCGGGAAGGCTCTTCTTCAACCCCTTTGCTCCGAGCATTTGATGACTCGGAAGCAGGGGAAACAACTTGATCAGCAGTAGGAACAGGTAAACTTGTAGGTGTTATAAGGAGGGGTTTTCGAATAGCGGGTGGTGCAATGTCAGGCGAGAAGAGCCTGCCACTGCGGGTGACCTTGGCTGGACCAGTGATATCGCAGATACTGGCGCCAGCGTCGAGTTTTTTTTATTCCATTTACATATACGTCTGCCCCATAATGCCAGGGGACAGCTTTATCAGATACGTAGGGGAGAGGCCCCGGAACAGTAATAACCACAGGTGCAACAGTCATGATTTGAACAGGTTTCTTCGGGAGAGCCTTGATTGGATTTTTGAAGATGGTAACCACATAAACTTCTTTTACCGGAACCAACTGAACAACAGACTTCTTAAACATTATCTCCTTGCTATCCATTAGGTTTTGAATGCCTAACTTCAGCAGGGGACAACCAGATAGGGAAACAGCACAGAACAGGCAACCTTCACTGCAACCCGGAAATAAACCGGCCAGCAGTAGGTTCTTCTTGACAGTCAAAAGAGGGGTAACAACTTCATTTACCGAAACAACATACAACTCTTCCTCAATGGCATTTACTCTATGCTGGGGCATAGGAGCAGTTACAACATTTGGTCTCTCCGGCGCTTCAAACTGAATTTCCTTTGCATCGATCAGATCTTGCACTTTGTTTCTCAAGGCCCAGCAATCATCAGTAGTGTGCCCGGGACTATCAGAATGATAAGCGCACCGGGCATTTGGGTTATACTTAGGAGACGTAGTGTTGACGACCTTAGGAGCTTCTTTGAGGGTCACCAGGTTGGCGGATAAAAGTTGGGGTAAAATTTGAGATAAGGTCATACTCAGTCGAGTATACTGCCTCTTGGGCCTTTCGCTTCTTTGTTGATTGTACTGCTGAGGAGCAGCAACAGGTTTCGAGATGACCAAAGCATTGACGGCTTGGCGACTTTCGGGCTTGATCTGTCTTCTAGGACCATAGACGGCACTTGCTTCTTTCTTAAACGGCCTCTTCTCAGCGCTTGTGGAGGCAGCCTTTTGTATCTTGCCTGACCTGATGCCAGCTTCAATCCTTTCTCCCGTCAATATCAAATCTGTAAACCCAGCGGAGGAGTTACCAACCAAATGATTGAAAAGCAGACCAGACAACGTCCCTAGAAACATATCAACCAGCTCCCGATCAGTCAATGGAGGCTGCACCCTGCCAGCCAAATCTCTCCATTTTTGAGCGTACTCTTTGAACCCTTCACCCGTTCCTAGAGACATACCCTGAAGTTGGGTACGCGTAGGAGCGAGATCAGAATTGTATTGGTATTGTCTGTAGAATGCGCTTGCCAAATCTTCCCAGTGTCGGATGCCAGTTCCATCCAATTGGTAGAACCATTCAAGCTGTGACCCCGAGAGGCTATCTTGGAAGAAGTGAATCCAGAGGTTCTTATCTGTCGTGTAAGGTTGGATTTTCCTTACGTACGACCTCAGATGCAGCTTTGGGCAGGAGACCCCATCATACTTGGCGAAGGCAGGCGCCTTAAACTTGTGTGGAATTACTACCCAAAAGATAACCCCAAATCTCCGAAATCCAGCCCCGGCACATTCTGAATTTCCATGGCGCTCAAGCGGTCCTCCAATTGCTTGTATCTGTCAGCAGCAGGTGGGTATTGTTCGTCGTTGTAGTCCGTCTCGTTATCGGAGACTGCGGGACTAGGAGCTCCTCCCCCTTGGGGACTGTTTTTCTCAGCAGAAGAAGTAGTTGGATCAGCTTCATTATGGAGTGTGTTCCCAAATCTGCGTCCGGTGTTGAACAACGCAGTCCTCTTTTTCTTCTTCTTCTTCAGGAGTAGAGTCTTCAACTCTTGCTGACCTTGGGCTAGGCTTAGGACCATCTCTTGAAATTGTGCATTTTGGGCCTGAAGGGCCTTGATTGCTTGCTCACTGGAGGAGTCTGGATTCATGATGACTGTGCACACAAACAGCGAAGAAAATTAAGCAACCTGTGAAATAGGGTACCTGCTATGCATATGGTGCGATGGAATGCGTATGTATGCAATGCATTCAAGGATTTAGAATATTCACAATTTGTTGTAGACAAAAAGAACGCACATCATATTAATAAGGAGAAATTCGTTAGTACATAAATGCCCCATGGGCCAAATATTACAAAATGACTCCTTAAGGCAAAAAAACATTGCGCATCCTCTTTGGTGCGATGTAGGTATTGAGATTCCTCTCCTCGTGCAGTAGGCGGGTGAGTTCCAGGACTTTCTTTTCACTAGCATGTAGACTGGTCTCAAGAGAATTCCGTTCTTCCTTAAGCTGGATCCAGCTCTTCTGCATCTCTTCCCAGGACGTGGGCATGTCAGGATGTTGAATGGTGTAGGACACCTCTCCTTCCAAGACTGGTTCTTTGATCACAGGGAGCATATGAGGATAAGGCATCACTAATTTCTGGGAGCGGGCTCGTACCCACTTGAGATAAGGTTCCAACGGGATGGAGTTCCTGTGCCCCAGTGTCTTGCTGTCTATCCTACTTGGCATCCTCCAAGCTCTGATAAATCTCTGACGAAGTCCCTGAGTATCGTTGTCGAACTCAAAAACTATGTTAGGAATTAACATGTCATGAGGGCCATCCCTCCGAGCATAACCAAACTGTCTCCAAGCCAGGCATGGGTTGTAAGTAATACCTCCTTTGATTCCAAATAAAGGAACATTAGGGTACTCCCCGCAACGATCAATGATAGTGACGTCTTCCCTGGACCTAGGGCACCAATGTATATCTGCATGCGTGAGAGTCATTAACCGTTGTGACCATCTCAAACCCCGCTCATTCTTCAAAACTGATTGTGGAAGGTGCGAAATAAACCACCTTCCCAGGAGAGGAGTGCAACACATGAGGACACCCCTTCTTCTCATGGTTCGAGTGTAACATGAGTGAAGGATGTCCCCCAGCAACGTAGGTATAGGATTCCTGGTCATGAAGATCTGGATAGCACTGATATCAATAAGCTGATCTGGGTTAGGGAATAACACCAAACCATAGACAAGGAGGGCCATAACTTCTTCAAAAGATTGTAGGTCAAGGGAGTTCCAACATTCTTGGGCCTTCTCGAACAGAAACCTGGCTAAGAACCCCTTGATACCACTTCTAACTTCCCAATGTCCCTTGAGGTCAGACGGTTGTAGGCGTAAGGCTTTAGCAATCTCTTCAAGCCTGGGTTCCTCTTCCGTACCGTTGTAGGGTAGTTGATCAAGGATAGGGACCTTCAGAAGTCGGGAGAACTCTTCCAATGTAGGCACCAATTGATAATCCGGGAAGGTGAAGCAGTGATGCAGAGGGTCAAAGAACTGGAACAAGACTTTTATCATATCTTCCTCAATGTTGGTGTTAACCAAGCTGATGAGTCTTCCATGTCTCTCACTGAATGAAGAACCCTCGGGAATCCTGGACATAAGTTCCTTAAGCTGAGGAGGGATCTTTACAAGGCTAATCTGAATTGTCTTTCTGCGAGCAGTTTCCATGTCCTATAAAACAAGAACAAAGATGAAGATTCGAAACCCTTGAAATGGTTAGTCAATGCCCATGATGTTGTATGATGTTATGATTAAATACACCACAAATATTCACAAAGGCAAACATGGTAAGGCACACAAGTCACACAAGACGAACCCTTAGAGTTTAGGCCTGCATGGGGTATGGGTATTACCCTCTTAAAGTTTGGTGGGCTCAACCTGTCCTATTAGAAGTAACCGGGTTCTAAGGGTCCCAATATCACTGGATTACTTTCATTGTTCATCGTTTCGATTTAGCCACTGAACTGGCGACCGAAATATTCCAGGAAAGCAACCCTCAATTGAGTGTAGCATCGAGTATCAAACAACCTCGGACTGCACCAAAGTCAGTTATCTCACTACCCTAAAAAGGCCAAGATGGTTCAATTAAGGTTCCTAAGGTCAGTTGATGCTTCGCGACACCACGCGGCGGCCCCGTACTCTCCTTGACTGAACTCAAGGGTTACCGGTACACACCAAAGTGCCACATCAACGTAGCAGACTGCTTCAACCATGTCGGTATACCCCGCACAGTTCCCTCACAGCCTTGTTGCTACTTTCTAAGAAGGTATCCCCAGATCCGGGTTAGGATCTATAAAACTCCGATACAAGGCCCACAAATGTAAAAGCAAACAAGACAATCAATTGAAAACAGAAGTGATCTAAACCCTAAGGTAACCCCACTTTAAAAATTTTCCCCAGCAGAGTCGCCAGTTCTGTGATACGGTGGGAGAACTGACTAGTGTTTTGCGTTCGCATTCGCACTTGTGCGGTTGAGCAAGAGTCGCCACCGACTTTTTATTTTATCCTAAAGGAAAGGTTAAAAAAGCACAGCAAAAACCTTTTGAGATATTTCGTGGGTTCGGGGGGTAGATTATGAAAAGGGAAGGTGTTAGCACCCTTTTCATCCATGGTTATCCATGGGCTCTTAGTTACTTGGTTTTTTTTTAGATCACTTGCCTTGTTTTTTTCGATTGCTTTAAAAATGGTGTGTGTGTGGGTGCTTTTTGAAAATGTTTTGGAAAAAAATGCCTTGTCTTAGGCAACTAATGTATTTGACTCGTGTTTGAGTGTTTTACAAAAGTGTGAATCTTTTCGAAAAGATGTTTTCAAATGTTTTTGAGAGTTTGTTTTGAAAGTGTTGTGGATTGTGGTTTTTGAAAAGAAGGCAAGTGTTTTTTGCAAGTTTGATCTCAAGTAACTAAGAGTTTTGTCTACCCTATTGTACTCAAAGGTTTTTGTTATGTTTTTAACCCCTTTTAACAGTTTTGTTCTACCATTGAAATTGGTAGACAATCTTGCGTTTAGGAAGTTTATTCGGGATGGGCGCGGGTCATCGTATGGACCATGAATGCAATGATGCCAAGTGTCTTTGGCAATTTGTTTTGAAGGGACTATGATCGTTCCGTTTAGGCAACACTTTGAGGGACTTATGATCATTTGATTTTGTTTTGCCAAAGATACTCGACGTGCAAGCATGGCCCATTTTGGAAGGAAACATGTGGGATTACCCTAGGGGGTGCAAGTGTGATTGTGTATTGATTACATGTATTTGTCTTGTATTAGGTTATCTAGCGTTTGATTTTATGTACATACAAACCCTAGGTCTAACCATGGTATAATTGGAAAACTGTAAATTGCGGAAATGTAAAATCTACGCTATTACAAAGTAGTGTCCGGGAGTGGGGGTATAAATGTACAAAAGGGGATGAGACTTATGGTACCCAATAAGTTACAACCAAATCGAATTCGCGATCAAAACATAAATATCGAATATACTAATATAAGATAAACAAATGTGTATAAGGCAATGTGAATGTATTTGTGTAAGTGTACATGTATATGGGTATGTGTAATTATGTACAAACGCGATAATGTGAAATTGAAGCGTATTAGGGTTTTTTTTGACCTAGCTAAATGTTTACTTAGTCTTGTATTTTGTATTTAGATATGTATAATGAGAAAATGTTTTAATTGAAAGTTCAAGTTTTAATTAGATTATGAAATGATGTATCATTGTTTATTATATAAAAAAAATGTTTTAATTAGATGTTTTAAGAATTTTAATATTAGAAAAAGTATGAATTTTGTCTATTATGTACAAAGATGTGTTTTAATTAAAAATGTTTTCAAGTTAATTATGATAAAAAAAAAGTATTCTATATACAAAAATGTTTTAAGAAATTTAAATTATGCAAGAAAATGTATATTTTAGTATGTGCAAAATATATTTTTATGAAAAGAGTAACAAAATAAAAAAAGAAAGTATATTTCAATTTAATATATTATTATGACAAATGTATTAGAAAAAATATAAGGTGTTTATGTATAAAAGAAAATAGTATCAATAAAAATATTTGTAAAAAAGGGTTAAGTTAGTTAATAATAAAAAAAAAGAAAACAAATTGTTTTATAAAAAAGGTTTGAGATTCTAAATGGGCTTTGGGGGAAGTCAGAAACGGGTCAAGCCCATTTTGGAGGCAAATGTTTTAGGGTTGCGCTTGGGAATTTTCATTTGAGAACGAAGGTTTTAGGGTTCGTAGCGGCGCCGTTCGTATGTTCGTCTTCTCCGTTCTTCTTCATCTCCCTGAATGCTTCCTCCATCCGGCCACCAACGTCGCCTCCAGACCTCTCTTCCCTCCATGGCACGGGCTTGGTGTCCTCTCGATACAAGGTTTGCTTTCAGTGTTATGCTCGTATCTCTTTTCTTTTATGAATTGCATGTTTTTGATTTGAGTTCTGATTCCTAAATTCGTACTATTATGAGGTGGTGAAGAGGAAAGGGGAAGAAGATTGGCTACCTGACTTTGGAGATGGAGGAGAGGCGGAGCAGCGACGCTTAGGAGGCCGGGACGGCGAGGGAAACGTGACGCTTGCTCTTGGTGACCCTGGTATCTTTTAACTGATTGATATTTTTGCCTATGGTTTTGATGATGATTTGTGCTGAGAAACCCTCTTGAATTCACTTCTTTATCTTCTTCTTCTATGCCACTGTTGCCTATGTATTGATTGGAATATGATGCTTTGAGATGAACTTGCCCAGTGATGTTTGTACTGAGGGCCTAGGTTGCCTTGAGTTGTTGTTCTGAAACCATTAGCCTTTTACCTGTGTTGCCCTGAACATGCTTCTTGTTTGACTGCCTTCTTCTGAGTTGCCTAATTTGCTTCGAATCGTTGCGTTGCCTATGATGTTGTTTGCTTCTGAGTTGCTTGGATTGAAAGGTTTGGGTGAACTGGTCTCTTTTTCTTGAATGCTGTATACTTGTTTGTGTCGCCCAGTGATGTTTTACTGAGGGCTTTTAGGCTTGAGATGCTATGGCTTTGAGTTTGATAGGCACGGTTTTTTGTTTATCAGGTTTATGTGGTTAGGCAGGGTGTTGGTAGTTCTGGTTTAATGTTTGGATGATGCAGGCAGCAGGTAATGTTGTTGGACCTGGTGTGCTTCTGGTGTTATGAGGTTTTTGCCTTGGGCTTGAACTTGGTTATATGAGGTTTGGTCTTTACTGATGCAGGTTTTTAGGTTCTTGCTTCAGGTTTGAATTTGTATGTTTTATGACAGGCAGGTTAAGGCATTAGTAGGTTTTGGTGCTTTGTTTATCAGGTTTTGAATGTTTGAAGGTTGAGGCAGGGTTGATGAGGTTTGATGGTTATGCTATTGAGGTCATGTGCTTGCAGTAGGTTCTGTTATGCGTTTGTGATGGTGGTTCTGGTTTTAGGTTAAGCTTTAACAAGTTTTGAGGTTGGCCTGGGTTTTATGAGGTTCTGGATAGGTCTGAGGTTATGACAGCATGTTATGGTGTTTTTTGTTTAGGTTTGAACTTGCCGTGGGTTTATGTCTGCCTGGCTTGGTTATGTTGTTTGCAGATTATATATTTTGTGATATTGGTGCTTGGCTCAATCAGGTTTGACAGTATGTTTTCTTGTGTTCTTTTGTCCTCTTTCTCTTGGTCTTTGGCGCCCAATCTTTATTCAAACCTTGGTCTTCTCTTTGATCCAAGTTTGCTGGGTAGTTTTACAAAGTTTCTTGGCACTTTTCTATTTTTGGTAATTGTCTATGCTGTGTACTTCTGCCCAGTTTTGAATAATGCTGAATTGATGCTTCTCTTGGATTATATCTTTTCTTGTTATTTCTGCACTGTCTGAACCTAAAGCCTACAAAACCTGCCTCTATTTCTCTCTTCTTCTCACTCTATAGTACAGTTGAATATTATATGACTTTACTTGTACTATCTTTTCTGAAGGGGCCCCTGTATGCTGGGAAATGATGATTAAGTCTTGCATAACACATTATTCTGCATCTTTATCTTGCTTTTTGACAGCTTTGTGTGCTGACTTTGCATTGATATCTTTTTTTCAAACCCTTCTTTGACAGCTTGTGTGCTTTTGACAGCAATTGTACTTCTTGCTATCTTTGAGTAGACTTTGGCATTTGATAGGAAGTGGAATTGGATTTTTTCAGTTTGACTTGGATTTGAAATTTGAGATTTTATGCAGCTTGAACTTTAGATTTTATGCATTTGACATTTTTTATTTATGATAAAAATCTTCTCTCTTTGTGAACCGGGAGAATCCCGTGATTTGCAGAGAGGGTCAACTGATCCCAGTCAGTGGCCCCTAATGATGAGCAAATTTTAACTGTCTCTTTTAATTTTAACTGCTTTCTGACTTCCTCTTTCTTTCTTTTTTGCAGATAAAAAATGGAGCACCGGAATGAAGTGAAGAATGAAGAATTAGAAATAGGATAGAATTTTTATTTTCAGTTTAAGTTTTGTACATTATTATTATTTTAAATACTTTGTAATAAATATTCGTCACCAAATAATAACAATTGTAACAATTATTAAATGTGAAATAAAAAATTCCATTGATGTTTAATTCTCTTTCAATTCCTTTTCTTTAATTGTTTACTTGTTATTTATAGTTCCTTAAATAAAATAAAATGAAAGTTTAAATTTCAAATATTTTAATTCTTAGAACCATAAATAATCAACTAAACCTTTGATGATCAAAATAAATGAATTCGACGTATCCATTATTCAAAGCAACGCACAGTCGAACACAAAAACTTAATCAGATGCAATCCTTTTTTTCACTGATTCTTTTGCCAAGCACTGCAATTCCACATTGCACACATCCCTTTTGACTGGTGAATTCAAACCAACTGCCTCCTTTACTGATTAAATCAAGATAACGCGAATTTTAACCCGAATCTCGGAATAAACTGCAAAGTGCGGTAGAATTTAAATTCTTCTGAGAATATGCCCATAAAACCTTAATTCCTGATTAAATGCTAAATAACGCTCGCCTGATCAAAATTGAACCAAAAATCATCCAAACCCTAAGCCAACTGTATGAAACAAATCAGAGCTCTGAAAATCAGTAAAAAACCCTAATTTTGCTTGACTGTCAAGAAAAGTCCGTTTGTCCGATTCTTGTGCCAGTTTGAAAAGTCAGGAAATGTCTGAAGCTGAGATTGCTTGTAGAAAAATGCGAGGGCAAATTTTGGGGTACAACAGTGGTATTCTAAGGTCCCCTGCTAATTTTCTCATGGAAAGGGCTTGTGAGTGCAACTTCAACATAAGGTGTTTTACATGATGTCAAAACCTGGAAAGATGGAACGGTGGTAAAATTAATTGTATCTCTTTGTCTTATAGAACTCCTCTGCATCATAGGTCTTAGAAATCATCAAAAAGCACTTTGAAATGAACCAATCTAATTGAAAAACACTTTCTGCGAATTTTTGCATTGCATGTGTCGACACATGCAACTCATTTTTTAAGCCTGTAAGCTTCTGTAAGTCCCATGTCGACATATATAACCTTCAGGTCGACACATATTGAAAAAAGTATTCTGAAATTGCAGAAATTCTTATTTTATGTGTCGACACATCCATATTTTAGGTCGACACATTTACTCACATTTTAAAGCTTATAGCTAGTGACTTACTCAGATTGATACATAGAGTCCTTCAGGTCGACACATGCAACCTTTTTATAAAGTATGTGTCGACATATACAATTTTGAAGTCCACACATAAATTCTATTTTGGTCAAATGTTCATTTTCTTTTAATCCGAATCTGTCCTTTTTTCCCTAAACTTTTTCAAACTATAAATACCCTTTCATGCATCATTTATAACTTGATGATACCATACAATTAGCCTAATTTTTCTCTTGATCTTCAACCTTCCAATCTATGCATACACACCAACATTACATTGTGATAATGTTTTGTCGGGGTGCCATCTAGACGAAGAGTTAAAGATTTTCAATTGGTTTGGGTTGAGTTCTTGTAGGGGTCTTCATCAGGAAAAACCATCGGGTTTGCCCTCCAACATCATTTGTTGAATTGGGGGTTTTCATGCAAGATCGTGCAATAAGGAATCATCCATGTGAAAAATCCCTTGAAGTGTTTGAAATCTTTTCAAGGAACCTTAGAGTGGTTGAAATCTTTTTAAGGAAGTAGAAAGAATTGGATGATAAAATCGGTGATCTTGTGTTGATAGTTTGCAATCGGATTTACTCAAATGAAAAATCCCTTGGACTATTTGAAATCTTTGCAAGGAACCTTGGGGGTGTTTGAAATCCTTTTAAGGAAGTAGCTTAAGCGGCAAATAGGTTGCATCTATCGGATAATTTGATCTTACTTTAGATTAAAGGTTGGAGAAAGGAGTATCAACACCAAATTGGAGAATTTTGTATTGTTGTTTCTAACTCTTCTATTGTATTAAACATTTTGCGTACAAGAATTATCCTAGTTCCATTGGAATTAGGCGCAGACGTACCCACGCGCGAGGATGACAATGAGGAATTGTGTAGACAAATTACTTGTGTGTTTTTACTTTTCCACTTTTACTTGCTTTCAATTTCATAAATCTTTTCATCAAACAGCATTGTGATAGTAATTGAATTGTAAGAATTTTTCTCTCAAAATCTATTTTTGTAATAGGTGTGGGTATAGCTTATAATAAATTTTGATTATAAATGGTTTTATATATCAACACCACTCAAAGAGAAATTATGAAAATTCACTTGCACGCCAAGTGTTTGACAAAACGATCAAGTTAGTTCTTTGATTATTTAGCTTTGGAAATAACATTACAAAGAATTGTGTTCAAACAATAAATAAGTGGATTATTAGTTTTGGTTTATATTAATCAATTACTCAATTTTACGCCTCTATTCACCCCCCCTCTAGATACGCACCATCGTATAACAAGTGGTATCAAAGCCCTCTTCATCCGGCTTAAGAACACTCTTTACAAAATGGCTTACAAACCTAAGGGGGATCATAAGAGAGCTCTAACTTTCTCGGAAAAAATTATACTTATTGGAAAACTTGTATGAAAATTCATATAAAATCATATAACAATGGTATTTGGGAAGCCAATAAAAATGGTCCAACAATGGTGACATATGATGTTGATGGTATTACTCTTCTAAGCCGAAAAATCTATGGGATGAGAATGATAATAAAAAATGGTCTTACGATTGGAAAGCTAAGAACATCATTGTATCTGCACTTGGTGTTGATGAGTTCTATCGCATTTTCCATTGTCAAACCTCAAAGGCTATGTGGGAGACTCTACAAGTTTCCCATGAGGAAACTAACAAGGTCAAACAAGCTAGGATTAATACACTCACTCAAGAGTTTGAACTCTTCCGCAAGAAAAATGGTGAAACCATTACGGATATGCAAATGATATTCTCTCATCTTATTAATTGTTTGAACTTACTAGGTAATCCTATTTCCAATGATATTGCTACTAATAAAGTTTTGAGATGTCTTACTAGGTGTTGGACACCTAAGGTCACCGCGATCAAGGAAGCTAACAATATTAAAACACTTGATCTCACTGCACTTTTTGGTAAGCTTGAAGAACACGAGCAAGAACTCAATTGCTTAGATAAATATGAAAAGAAGCTTGAGAAGAAAAAGAAGAATAAGGAAATTCATAAGGAGGAAGTTATGAAGTTCAAATCTCTTAAGGATTATAGCTCTAAATCCTCAAAAGAAGAGCAAAGTAAGGATAATGACTCTAGGGATGATGAGATTTCAGATGATGAAGAAATGGGACTATTTGTGAATAAATATAATCGATGTGTTTAGAAAAATGGAATTAAACATTCTGACAATAATCTCATGAAGTTTAGAATGCAATCCTCTTCCCTCAAAGAAGAGAACAAAAAAAAGGACAAAGGAAAGGTTATTGGCTACGAATGTGGTAAACCCGGTCACTACAAACCAGATTGTCCATCTCTTGCCAAAAAGAAAGGAAAAGGCCAAAGAAACAAGCCTAGACAAGCCTATGTTGCTTGGGAAAGTGAAAGTGAATCCTCAAGCGATGAAAGCTCAAGTGATAGTGATGAAGAGGTATATTATTGTTTCATGGAAAATCATTGACAAGGCAAGAAAAAGGATGTAAGTTATAAATACTCAAACATTTCCACTTTGTCTTATAATGAATTAGAAAGGGAATTTGAAAAACTACAAATAGAGTTTTTTAATGCTAACAAATGGCCTCCCAAGAAAAATTCTTCACATTTTTAGAGGTCAAGGTTGATGAAACCAATGATGAGTTAGAATCATTAAAATAATTTATTGTAGATAGTTCAAATCATGAAAAAATGGACGAGTCTTCTTACAAGTATGGTTGTGACACATGTCAAATTTGGCAACAAGAAGTGAGTACTCTTGATACCAAATTAGATAGTCTACATCATCCCATGGAGAACATGTCTATTAGGCCCGTGAAGGTTGAAAAGCCTCATAAAAATTACTCTTTGATTAAAAAAGTTCCTAATAGAATTATTAATTCTCATCATAGGATAGTTTGTCACTATTATTGCAAAAAGGGTTACACTATTGAAAAATGCAAGTTTAGGACTTCTTTGATTCCTAAGGGTGATTTTAAATGGTTGCCCAAATGCAACATTTATTTAACTCACTCTCAAGGACCCAATGAGTTATGGGTACCTACCACCCTTGTTTTATTTTTATAGGATGAATGTCTTGATGCTATGACGGGAAAGTGGATTCTCGATAGTGAATGTTCAAGACATATGACAAGAGACATATCACTTTTTTCCGACTTTAAGAAAAAGAAGAAAGGATTTGTGTCCTATGGTGATCACAACAAATGTGCAATACTTGGAAAAGGCATTATAGGTAATCCATCAACTATTACTATCTCAAATGTTATGTTAGTTGAAGGTTTTATATATAATCTTCTTAGCATTAGTAAATAATGTGATAATGGATATAAAGTGTCATTTTCAAAATATTGTTGCATGATTGAACATAGTGAAAAGAAGGATTGTATGTTTAAGGGTTTGAGGGTTAGTAACATTTATATGCTTGACTTAAGAGAGATTTCCTTGAATAATTCTTAATGTCTTGTTACCTTGAGTGAAGACTCTTGGATATGGCATAGACGTTTAACTCATATTAACTTTTACTTGCTTGATAAAATTATATCAAAAGATTTAGTAATCGGACTAACAAAAACAAAATTTTCTAAAGACCACCAATGTG
This sequence comes from Vicia faba, assembly GCA_948472305.1. Taxonomy (NCBI): domain Eukaryota; kingdom Viridiplantae; phylum Streptophyta; class Magnoliopsida; order Fabales; family Fabaceae; genus Vicia; species Vicia faba. Next base: position 41,561 of record CATIWC010000293.1, read on the forward strand.
ATGCATGTCAAAAGGGTAAGCAAACAAAGGCCTCTTTTAAATCTAAGAAAGTTATTTCTACATCAAGGCCACTTGAGCTCCTTCACATGGATTTGTTTGGTCCCTCGCGGATTAAAAGAATAGGTGGAAACTAACATGGTTTAGTGATTGTAGATGATTACTCAAGAATTTATTGGACTTTTTTCTTACGTAGCAAGGATGAAATATTCATAGCTTTTACACGTTTTTCCAAGATTTATCAAAATAAAATGAACTCAAAGATAGTTGTTATTCGAAGAGATCATGGAGGTGAATTTAAAAACCCCATCTTTGAAGAATATTGTGATAAATTTGGTATTGAACATAACTTTTCATATCCTAGAACTCTGCAAAAAATGGCGTTGTTGAGAGGAAAATTACATTTTAGCGGAGTTGGCAAGAACAATGCTCAATGATGATGGTCTACCAAAATATTTTTGGGCCGATGCTATTAGCACGGCATGTTATGTATTGAATGAGATAATTATTCGTTCAATTCTTGACAAAACTCCTTATGAACTTTTGAAAGGTAGAAAACCAAATTTATCTCATCTTCATGTCTTTGGAGGTAAATGTTTTGTTTTAAATAATGGAAAAGACAATCTTGGAAAATTTGACGCGAAAGTCGATGAAGGTATTTTTCTTGGATACTCTCAATCTAGTAAAGAATATAGAGTTTATAACAAGAGATTACTTATCGTTGGAGATTCTGTTCATGTTAAATTTGATGAGACTTCCTCAAATAGTGTTTGGAAAGGTAGTTCTTTTCATGGTGTAGGTGCATCCACGAAAGACATACTCAAATACACCAATAAAGGAGTTGATCAACCTAAAACGGTGGAAATTAAGGAGGATGGGGATAGCTCCCAATAAAAGAAAGATGATAAAGGCCAAGAAGAAAATGATGGTCTTCATTTGGAGTGGAGAACCTCCAAAGATTATCCACTTGACAACATTATAGGTGATATCAAAAAGGGGGTAACAACTCACTTTAAAATAAGTAGTCTTTGTTGTCATCATGCTTATGTATCACAAGTTGAACCTAAAAACACTAATGATGCCTTACTTGATGAGCATTGGCTTATATCCATGCAAGAAGAATTAAACCAATTTGAAAGAAATGATGTTTGGTATCTTGTCCCTCATCCTACAAACCATCAAATCATAGGCACCCGATGGGTTTTTAGGAATAAGCTTGACAAACATGGTGTGATAACAAGAAATAAGGCCCGTCTTATGGCTCAAGGATATAACCAAGAGGATGGCATTGACTATTAGGAGACTTATGCTCCAATGGCTCGACTTGAGGCTATATGCATTTTATTAGCTTATGCTTTTTCTAAGAATTTCAAATGGACGTAAAAAGTGCATTCCTTAACGGATACGTAAGTGAAGAGGTGTATGTTTTTCAACCTCCCGGATTTGAAAATGATGAGTTTCCTAATCATGTTTTCAAGCTTAAATATGAATTGTACAATCTTAAACAAGCCCCTAGGGCATGGCATGATAGACTTATCAAATTTTTGCTTGAATAAGGATACTCTAGAGGGAAAGTTGACACTACTCTCTTTATTAAACGTCAAGGAAATAATATTTTATTAGTTAAAATTTATGTAGATGATATCATTTTTAGATCTACTAATATGAATCATGTCAAGGGGTTCTCTAAGCTTATGCATGGAGAATTTGAGATGAGCCTAATGGGGGAGTTGAATTACTTTCTCGGGCTACAAAGCAAACAACTCGATGAAGGAACATTTGTATGTCAAACCAAGTATTGTCTCGAATTACTTAAGAGATTCATAATGGATAATGCTCAGGAAATTGACACTCTAATGGCAACAAACGGTAATCTGGACAAAGATAAAAAAAGTTAAGGATGTTGAAGTAAAAGATATAGAGGGGTGATTGGTTCTCTTTTGTTTCTTATAGCATCTCGTCCTGATATTATATTTAGTGTTTGTATGTGTGTAAGATATCAAGCGGTTCCCTGGGAATCTCATTTAAAAGCTGTAAAATGAATCTTTAGATACCTTATTGGTACCTCAAATTTTGGCCTTTGGTATTCCAAGGGAAATGGTTATAATTTGGTTAGTTATTCCGATTCCGATTTTACTGGTTGCAAATTTGATAGGAAAAGTAATAGTGGAACTTGTCACTTGTTTGCAAAATCCTTGGTAAGTTGGCATAGTAAAAATCAACTTTATGTAGCTTTGTCAACTGCTGAGGCAAAATACGTGGAATCTGGTAGTTGTTATGCTCAAACAACAACTATTAGACTTTGATATTAAACTATCACATATTCCTATCATGTGCGACAAAACTAGTGCCATAAATCTAACTAAAAATACAGTGCTACATTCAAGGACTAAACACATTGAGATACGTCACCACTTTATTTGTTATCATGTTGAAAAATGAGATGTTGTGTTTGAGCATATTGATAGTAAAAATCAACTTGCTAATATTTTCACTAAATCTCTCACAACTGAATCTTTTGTCAACATACGCGGAGAATTGGGGATCATTGATATCTCAAATGTTTCCTAGTTCTCTCTCCTTATTTGCACGTTAAGTATTCACTCTAACTATGTGTTTAAGCGTGTAATGCTTTGTGAGTGCAACTTCTTATCTTTCAAGAGTAAGGTAATATCGTTTCAATTTCTCCTTGAGCGTGAGTTTTTCCTAAATGCTTATTTCTAGATTTCCTTCAAAAATGCTTCATATAATTTCAAATGATGAAAATCATGAATGTTCATTTCCAATTTTTTTTACTAATAACCATTGTGTGTTCTTGATATATATGATTACAATGACTTTATGTATTAATTCTTTCACATTTGTATATATTTGTTCTTAATATGCAAGCATGTGCTGTAGTTATTTCCCTTATTTTATGTTGCAATGTGTGGTTCATATTGTCATAGTTACGTTGCATGGTAGACATTTTCATTTTGGTGGTAATATAGATTTTATATTGTCTCTATGGTTGGAACATGCGTGTGCAACATTGGTAGTTCCATTATGAAGTTCTACATGATCGTAACGCTCAAATTTAATTTCATTTCCTTTGCATTGCATTATATTTGTTGTGATGTTTTCTGTCTGTTATTTAAAAGTTTGCATCATTATATATAGATGGGGATATGTAATTGTTTTTGTTATATGCAAAATTTTCCTCTGTATGGTATTTGTTAATTGTTTGGAAACTTTGGTACTTCTAATCGGATGCTATCTTCTTTTTGATGTTGTCAAAGGAGGAGAAGCATATGTGAGATGAAGTTAGGAAGCACAAAGATAGGGGGAGTTTTTGAAAATTATAATAAATTCATCGTTGAAAGTTACGCTATCATAAAAAAGGGGGAGTTTGTGAGTACAACTTCAACATAAGGTGTTTTGCATGATGTCAAAATCAGGAAAGATGGCACGACGGTAAAATTAATTTTATCTCTTTGTCTTGTGGCACTCCTTTACATCATAGGTCTTAGGAATCATCAAAACCACTTTGAAATTGACCAATCTCATTGAAAAACACTTTCTACTCATTTTTGCATTGCATGTGTCGATATATTCGATTTTCAGGTCGACACATACAACTCAATTTTTAAGCCTGTATGCTTCTGTAAGTCACAGGTCGACATATATAACCTTCAAGTCGACACGTACGGAAAGAATTATGAAATTGCAGAAATTCTTATTTTATATGTTGACACATCCATATTTTAGGTCGACACATTTACTCACGTTTGAAAGCCTGTAGCTACTGACTTTCTCAAGTCGACACATAAAATTCTTCAGGTTGACACATGCATCCTTTTTATAAATTATGTGTCGACACATACAATTTTGAGGTCGACACATAAATTCTATTTTGGTCAAAATTTCATTTTCTTTTATTACGAATGTGTCCTTTTTACCCTTAACTTTTCCAAACTATAAATACCCTTTCATGCATCATTTCTAACTTGATGATTCCATGAAATTAGCCTACTTTTTCTCTTGATCTTCAACCTTCCAATCTATGAATACACACCAACATTAAATTATGATGATGTTCCATCGGGGTGCCATCTAGATGAATAATTCAAGATTTCCAATTGGTTTAGGTTGATTTCTTGTAGGGGTCTTCTCGAAAAAACCATCGGGTTTATCCTCTAACATTATTTGTTGAATTGGGGGTTTTCGTTCAAGATTGTGTGAGAAGGAATCGTCCATGTGAAAAATCCCTCGGAGTGTTTGAAATCTTTTCAAGGAACCTTAGAGTGGTTGAAATCTTTTTAAGGAAATAGAAAGAATTGGATGATAGAATCATTGATCTTGTGTTGATAGTTTGCAATCAGATTTACTCGAGTAAAAAATCCCTTGGAGTGTTTGAAATCTTTGCAAGGAACCTTGGGGTGTTTGAAATCCTTTTAAGGAAGTAGCTTAAGCGGCGAATAGGTTGAATCTATCTGTTGATTTGATCTTGCTTAAGATCAAAGGTTGGAAGAAAGAGCATCAACACCAAATTGGAGAATTTTGTATTGTTGTTTCTAACTCTTCCATTATATTAAACATTTTACATGTAAGAATCCTCCTAGTCCTATTAGAATTAGGTGCAGATGTACCCACGAACGAGGACGACATTGGGGAACTGTGTAGAAAAATTCCTTGTGTGTTTTTACTTTTCCGGTTTTACTTGCTTTTAATTTCATCAATATTTTTTATCAAATAACATTATGATAATGATTGAATTGTAAATAATTTTCTCTCAAAATCCGTGTTTGAAATAGGTGTAAATATAGCTTATAATCAATTTTAATTATAAGTGGTTTTGTATATCAATACTACTCAAAGAGAATTTATGAAAATTCACTTGCACGCCAAGTATTTGATAAAACGATCAAGTTAGTTCTTTGATTATTTAGCCTTGGAAATAGCATTACAAAATGATTGTGTTCAAACAATAAATAAGTGGATTATTCATTTTGGTTTATATTAGTCAATTACCCAATTTTATCTCATATATTTATCTTTCATAATTTGTATATCCGAGTTTCCAATAATTTTTTTTATACGACTTATCCAGTTAATTGCTTTCGCATCAAAAAGCTTTAAAAACAAATTAAAGTCTAGATTTGTGTCTAGAAATAATTTTTGCGCCTCTATTCACCCCCTTTAGATACGCGCTGTCGTCTAACAAGGCTCGTGCATTTTCTAAAGACAGAGATAGGGATACTTTTGAGACTCTTATGGCTCCGTTTATCTATGGATTGGTCTTATTCCCCAATGTCCCCAATTTTGTTGACATGAATGCCATGAAGATCTTCTTGATTGGGAATCCAGTCCCAACCTTGCTTGGAGAGACTTACTACTCTATCTATTACAGTAATTCCAAGAGTGGGGGAGTGATCATCGGTTGTGAAGCTTTATTGTACAAGTGGTTTATTTTGCACTTGCCGCAATCAGCTTTCTTTCGGGATGCTAAAGATGGGTTGAAGTGGTGGCAGAAGATTATGTCTCTTAGTTATTATGATGTTTGTTGGATCACTTTTTCCAAGACACCAAAGCAGTAAGATTAGCCATTCTAGTTCTTAAATAAATGTTTGTTAGATTGGCCATTCTAGTTCTTAGTTATTATGATGTTTGTTGGATCACTTTTTCCATGCAACACCAGTAATATTTATTTAAGAACCAGAATCAGCCACCCCCTCCTACACTTCCTTCTCCTCGTGTTACTCAACTGCAACAGACAACGGTCATCTCTGAGATACCGACAATGTCCACTTCTGTTACTCCTGTTGCTATTGCTCCTCAATTCCAGATACCTCGTGGTTATCCATGGGGAATTCCATAGAATTTTATGCCTGAAGGATATAATTCGGCTGCTCAAGTTTCTCATCCTATTCAACCTTGGAAAAAGAATCTTGGATTAGCAATTCTATTTCTTAGTTATTATGATGTTTGTTGGATCACTTTTTCCATGGAACACCAGTAATATTTATTTAAGAACCAGAATCAGACACCCCCTCCTCCACTTTCTTCTCCTCATGTTACTCAATCGCAACAAACAACAGTCATCTTTGAGATACCGATAATATCCACTTTTGTTACTCCTGTTGCTATTGCTCCTCAATTCCAGATGCCTCGTGGTTATCCATGGGGAATTCCATCGAATTTTATGCCTGAAGGATATAATTCGGCTGCTCAAGTTTCTCATCCTATTCAACCTGTTGTGGCTTCTACACCACCAGTTGTGCACAAGATCCCTGTTATTAATGATGAAATCTACCATGTTGCTTCTGCACCAAGTAAAGGCTTGGGTTTTTGTGACATAATGGATAATTTCCATGATTAGTTTAATGAGATGCGGAGGGAGATGAAATCTCTCAGAGGAAAGGATTTGTTTTGGCAGAATGTTAGTGATCTTTGTTTGGTTCCAATGTGAAGGTGACCACTAAGTTCAAGGTGCCATAGTTTGATAAGTATAAGGGTAATAATTTTCCTAGTTCTTATCTTGTGATGTATGTTAGAAGGATGTCCACTCATTCTGACGACCAACGTCTGCTAATCCATTTTTTCCAAGACATTCTGACTGGTGTTGCATTAAAGTGGTACATGGGTTTAGATAGTGCCAATATCCACACTTTCAATTATTTGGGAGAGGCCTTCGTGAGGCAATATAAGTATAATGTGGATATGGATCCCGATTGTGATGAGTTGAGAGCTATAACTCAAAAGGACAAAGAATCGTTCAAGGAGTACGCACAACACTGATGCGAGGTTGTTGCTCAGGTTATGCCTCCAATGGAGGAAAAGGAGATGACTAAGGTCTTTTTTAAAACTCTTGGGTCATTCTACTATGAAAGGATGGTGGTAAGTGCACCCAGTGACTTTACTGAGATGGTTGGTATGGGCGTCTGATTGGAAGAAGATGTTAAGAAGGACGTTTGTCAAGGGATGAAGGTTACAGTGGTACTAAGAAGCAGACATATGGTTTCTCCAGAAAGAAGGAAGGTAATACAAATTATATTACTCAAGAGAGAATAAGCAGGCCTCAAAGAAGACATCACTAGCACTAACAACATATTGCCTCGGTAACCCCAGTTGTTAGTGAAGCTTCAACCATTGTTGCTTATCAAAGAGCACCTCCACAAGGTAACCAAGGGCAACATCCAAAAAGAGAAGCTTTTGATCCTCTCCCAATGAGCTATATTTAGTTGTTTCTTGCACTAATTCAAAAGAACCTAGTACATATTAGATCTCCTCCTGCCATACCTCCAACACTGCCATGGTATTATAAAGAAGATCAAAATTGTGCCTTCCATCAGGGAGCCCCTGGACAGAGTATCGAAAATTGTCATCCATTGAAAGTTGAAGTTTAGAAGCTAGTAAGATCTGGTATCCCGTCTTTCAAGGATATAGGTCCAAACTTGCAAGTCAGGCTGTTTCCCAAGCACGGAGGTGGAAATGCTGTGAATATGGTTTTTGGATGTCTTGGAGAGTTCAAATTTTTGTATGTAAACCTAGTAATAGGTAATTTGGTGCAAATGCATGTTGATCTTTGTGAATTCAGTTACTACACACAAGATCATGTAGGTTGCAGTGTCTGCGGTACAAATATTTGTGGATGTGATGCAATAAGAAGATATCTTCAGGAAATAATGGATGAGGGCCTTATCTAGGGGTGGACAATCAGTCGGTTTGGGTCGAAATTGAGCCAAAAACTTAAATTTGGTGCAAACTATGATTTCATTATAACGGGTCTGGTTTAATCAGTTTAATGGGTAAATCGAGTGGGTTTGATCGGTTAATATTATTGAAAAAAATCTATAAAAATTACTCATCTTTTATAAAATTCACAATTATTCATCATTTGATATTAATTTTCTCATTATCATACTTTAAACAACAAATTAAATAACACTCAAAATTTTATATTGTATATCTTGTATGTCGGGAAGGTCAACTATGGAAGCAATTTATCTATTACGGAGGGTGATGGAGCAATATCGAATGGACCAACAAGACTTGCACTTGATTTTTATTTACTTGGAGAAGGCGTATGATAAAGTGCCTAGAGAGATCATGTGGAAAGCTCTAGAGAAGAAAGGGGTTAGGGTTACATATATTCGAGCTATCCAAGATATGTATGAAATAGTATCGACTATTGTTACGACACATGGTGGAGAGACAAAAAAATTTCCCATCACAATTAGTTTGCATCAAGGGTCAACCCTAAGCCCCTATATTTTTTTCTTAATTTTGTATGTACCCATGTGTGATACGGTGGAAGAACCGACTGTTAATACTCGTTTGCATTTTGTATTCGCAAAGGTCACGGTAAGCAAGAGCCGCCATCGACTTTTCTTTTATCCAACAAAGGAAAGGGAGAAAAGAACAGAAAAAGACATTTTTTATAGATTTTGAGTAAGGGGGTAGATTATGGAAAGGGAAGGTGTTAGCACCCTTTCCATCTGTGGTTTTCCACGGGCTCTTAGGTACTTGCTCATTTTTGTAAAAAATTGCTTTCGTGTTTGTGTGAAAAGTTTTTGTTTGAAAACGCCTTAGTGTGGCGATTCGCTTTATGATAACCCTTGTATCAGTCCTCAAGAGTGTGATAAAGCATTTTGAAAACTTTTTTTGGAAAGTGTTTGAAAGTGTGGTGTGTAAAAAGAATTGTTTGAGCAAGTACCTAACAGTTATCTACCTACTCGAAAAAAGTTTATTCTTTTCCTCTTATCCTTTAGACGGTGATATCCTACTATTAGTGAGTAGGTAGCCCTAGTCGTTGGATGTTTGAGGGACTATGGAAAGGGACGTACAATCACTAAAGGCAACTGGGAAAAAACTCTTAGTAACTGTCCTAGAGTCTTAAGATCATTTTTTTAACCGAGGAAAAAGACGAGAGGATCATCGAGGGACTAGTGATCTCTTAGACTCAAGGACAACCATTAAGGATTCTCACGTTTCGAGAATTGTGACCGTATTAGAAGGAAACTAAAGTGGGAGATAACCTAGGGGCGAGCATGTGCAAGTGTGCTTGATTCTGTTCATTTATCTTGCGCATTTAAGGTTATCTATGTTCAATTAATCATTATCTTTCATGCAACCCTATTAACCATTCATCTAAGCAGTTTATTATGCGGGAAAATAAATGGCGGAAAAATAAAGTTCCTACAAGGCTTTGGGGCAATTACATAATTAATGACTGAAAAGTAAAGTGCAGAAATTATAAACCCTAATTAAACTATTACAAATCGAGCGCAGTTACATCAATAATAAAAGTAATCGAACAACAAAATAATAACGCGCGGGAATTATAACTGGAGAGAAAGTTCAAAACCCTAAGAATCTAAATTGCTCATTTGAAGATATTTTTGGGATTTTTTTATATAAAAAGATTTGAAATTTAACCTAATCTTCTAATTAATTTTAATTAATGAAAATAAATTAAAATTCATTAAATTAATTAATTGGAGAAATTATTAATAATAAAAAATTATTTCTGAATAAAAACTAATATTTTTGATATTTTTGAAGAAAAAGATTTTTGCAATTAAACCTAGGTTCTAATTGATTTTATTTTAAAGAAAGTAATAAAAATAATTATATTAAATTAATTTACAAAATTAATTTTTAATAAAAACCTAAATCCTATTTTTTTATGATTTTTATGATTAAATAAAAAAATGATTTTTTTCTGAAATAATTAAAAAAAGCAAAGAAATTAAATAAATAATAATAAAAAAGAGAAATTGAGGAATGGGCCTGAGGGGGGTGTGAACCCAGATTAGGGGTTACAAACTGCAATTTTTGTCCAAGGCCCAAAAGTTGTAAGCCCAATACCCCTTACGCTGGATCTAGTGTTGCTGCCTCTTGGAGGTCCATGGTGGGGACTGCCTGTTGGGAGCGTTGGACTTGGCATTGATTGATCTGATGATGATGATGGTGAGGCCTATAGTATGCGTGTTGAGGTTGGGAGTACAATATCTGAAAGCAAATGTTAGGAAAAATAACATGCAGGAGGCAGGGGTCGAACCCCTGACCTCCTACACACGCGCGCCTTAAGTCCCTCCAGCCTTGCCATCTGAGCTAACTTCACATTTGTTATACAAAACAAACGTAATATATTATATGTAATAAATGGTCAGTATATTAGAAAAACGCGCGTAATTCAAATGGCCCACTCATTATATGCCATGCCATCATCTTCTTCAACGGGCTGTCATTTTTGCCAACAGACCTTTACCTACGGACATGTCTGTTGCTATAAACCTGCATATTTCCAAAATTCACCACATGCAGTATAAATTTAATGTAAATATATAGATCAACTGGGTTTGATCTCGTGAATACAATGTCATCCTTCTTTTATCCCAATTTCACCTGTACTAGAAAGCCCTAAAACAGACCTCAAAACCCTAACAATGGAAATCGGTCAAATATGCATCAAAACCAACGATTAATTATTCAAACATGTTCTAAATGATACTATAAACATGAATGCATACTCAAAATTCATTTATAATACATATATTGGCAAAATCAAATTCAAGAACAAGTGTGCAAACTGTGAGGTCGTGGGGGATGATTCTGGACGTCTTGATGCGTGCAAGTGATCCAGTTAGCTTCCAAATGAGCCCAGGAATCGATTGCAACCTTCAAAATGCTTTGAAACTCCATGTAAATCAAATTTGATGGCCATTTTTTTGTCAAAAAATGGAGTTTCTACTATCAGTTTCATGCGGCCAATCCTCTCTTTTTTTATCAGCTTTTGTCATGAATATATAATGGAACGAATTAGGTTAACAAAAACAGATGCAATCTTAAATAATTATGGAGAACAAATTTGATTTGCCATGAATATTTTTAGTTTCTAAAATAGGCCAATCATGCTCTTTTTGTTCCAATCATCCCTTGCACGAAATATTTGATTTGCCAGCTGATTGTAGACTCGTCATGTGGTCATAAAAACAAATCTTGGATTTTATTTCATTATTTCACTATTTTATTTGATTTATTTTGATTTTAATGAATAAAAAATCAAAACAAATAATAAAAATAATGAAATAATGTATGAGTGAGCTTAGGGGTCATGGACCATTCTAGGAATAAGTTTCAAGCATGAAAACACGGGCCCGTTTGGAAAAAAAAATCAAGTTTGGTCATTATTTGCTTCATGCACATTTCCAAAATTGGTCAACTTTAGCAAAGCATATCTCTCTCATTTTTAACCCTAAGAGGGTGTTCTTGGACTTTTTAGAAAGCTTGGGATGTCCTCTAAACAACATTTTTGGTTTCATCTCAATTTGATCTTCCATGTTCATGTAAGGAGCTTTGACCCAAAAGGTGTTTTTGTTGACTTTTTGAAAGGACCTATAATGTATGAACTTGTATCTTTTGATTGAGCCATTTCTTGGGCTTGAGGGATGAAGAGGAGTTGTATGGAATTGGATTATATTCAAAATTAGCCTTGGTTGGAAAATTTCTGATAAAGTATGAGAAAGTTATGCTTGGTCAAAGTTTGGTTGACTTTTCCTATAAAAATCCTAATTTGCCATTTTGACTTTTGATGAGTTAGGAACATTTCTTGAGGAATCATGATCAACCCTTGATCAAATAATGGATATTACTTCAAAATATTGACGTTGACCAAAAATCTTGAAGTTTGACTGTATTTGGGCCACAATTGACTTTTGACCTAGTAGAGTTGATTTTCTAATACTTGAGCAGTTGGCTGAGCAAACTTGTTGTTCAAGGCATGAAATTTGGCACGAATGATCCTGAGGACATATTAGGACGATGGAGAACATTTGGGATCCATTGGACTCCTACATATTGCTTGAAATTGAAACCCTAATTTGAGATTCATTGCCTTATGAGGAGAATTTGTTTGATCAATTCTTGGTCATCCTAGGGAAATTGAGGGCCTCTAGAGGCATGTCTTGAGTGAAAATGGGAGGGAAAATTTTGGGGTACAACAGCTGCCCTTGTTCATTCTTCTTAAACCTAAGGATGTAAATTGGCTGATTTGTCTTTCGTGATCTGAAGGTGGAAGATGATTGAACACTAGAGTGCCCAGAAATTTGCGCTAGTCTAAAATGATACTTGACTGTGTAGGTAATATCGGGAATGGGCTTACAGATGCCATTTGGAGAAGGTGACGGGAGATCTTCGGAGACGGGCTTAAAGATTCCATCCAAAGTAATGTTGATTTCATGAGATATTCCTTTTTGGGAACTTCTATTCCTGTTGCTGAGGAGGACTCCGCTGAGGAATGTTGGTCTCTGTTTTGGGGAATAGAGTTTAGGAGCTTCAATTGTCCACTACTCTATTGGGGAGTCATCTCTTGATTGAAGAGACGGAAGTGAACTGTTATCTGGTCAGAATCCATGCCTTCATAGTGACTTGTTGAGGATAATAAGGTTGACTGCTATTTGGTCGTATTCCAGGCTTCACAGTGACTTGCTGGGGAAATGAGATTAAACTGTTATCTGGTCGTACTCCAGGCTTTGTAGTTTTTTAAAATGTTATCTGGTTGGAATCCAGGCTTCAGTGACTTGGGCTGTTATCTGGTCGTGTCCAGGCTTCACAGTTTCTTTAGCTGGAATAGAAATTAGAAAAAATCTTAGTGTCGATTTAACTGAACCAAAGAAAGGTCTTGAGTTATCTTCGAATAGAGATCAAGAAAATATTAGTATCTATTTAGTTGAACCAAAAGAATGTCATGAATTAACTTTGACTGGAATGGAAATCAGAAAAATCTTAGTATCGATTTAACTGAACCAGACGAAAGTTTTGGAATTTCTTAAACTGGAATAGAAATCGGAGAGATCCTAGTGTCGATCTGACTGAACCAGAGAAGTTATTTTGTTAACTTTGACTGGAATGGAAATTAGAAGAATCTTAGTATCGATTCAACTGAGCCAGACAAAAGTCTTAGAGTATCTTCAACTGGAATATAAATCAGAGAGATCTTAGTGTCGATCTGGCTGAACCAGAGAAGGTCTTTTGTTAACTTTGACTGGAATAGAGATCAGAAGAATCTTAGTATCAATTCAACTGAACCAGACAAAAGTCTTGGAGTATCTTCAACTGGAATAGAAATCAGAGAGATCTTAGTGTCGATCTAACTGAACCAGAGAAGGTCTTTTGAGAAAATCATTTTGAGGAAGATGCTGAAATAGCCCTTCGTCAGACATAGCCTTTGAGAAGACTGCCAGGTCATGTAAGTAGTCAAAAGTATCTGTTGACTTGATCTTTCCTGAAAAGGTGAAGAGTTAGTCATATGCGATGTCATGATGTATGAAATGCATTGTATAATGATGTTCTCAAAATAAATGAGATTGTGCTATATGCCATGTGTATGCGCATGCCATGATGTATGAATATGGAATGCTATTGCGATGTTTCTTAGTCTGGGAAAGTAAATCCCAGACTAGTGCTGAAGAGTATTGGGAGGTTGAATCCTTCATTTCCGCCGGGGATGATGAATGGAGACAATTTGCTTGGGATTGACTCTACTTGAGAATAAACTCTGTGGAGGGAGATGTATTATTGGAAGATTATGCCGTTGTAGAGAAATAAACATTGTTGGGGAATGAACTTCTGTAGTTAGATAAATAAACTCTTCTCGAGAGGAGGTTTTATAACTGTTGGATCATACAACTCGACTGGGGAATACAAATTTTAGCTCTCTAAAGGAACTTTGCTGGAGAAGATAATTCCTGCTTGGGGAAGGAGAGATCGAAACTTTGGTTGTTTCTACTTTGCAGGGAACATAGACGTCACGGGGTCATATGTAATGGTGACTTCGTCTCAAAACTGTCTCTACCCCTGTACCTGCTGGAAGGAGTAACTTGTCGGGACTGAAATGGTTTTTTAGACTTTGCCCCGTTCCTTAAAGTCATGAGCAACTGTGTTTCTGTTTCTTATGCAAAGATTTATGAATAGCAATCATATTCAAATGCATATGTCAAGAATAAGTCATTGGACATTTTTGCGAATCATAAAAAAGAAAAAACAAGCAGTTTTGTACTTCCAAAGAAATGATTTATATTGATTTCTGAAGTTTGACTATAACAAGCGTTTTGTACAAAGAGGCTGACGTTCTAGTAGGAGAACACCGCCGTGAGAGTGAAAACTATACAAAGTAGTGTACAAAGAGAAGAAAACAACTATGTGTAATAATCCTATTGAGTTTCAATTCTGTTATTGCCCCTATGTCTTCGAGCGTCTCATCACTTTGCTACTTGTCTGAAGTTGACTAGATTGATCGGTGTCGTTTGAGCTTGATAGTTGATATTGAAGTCTGGTTGCAAGGTGATCCAATGGGACATAGTGATACGCTTCGAATCCCTAACTTTTGCCTGGACCGCCCCTTCGGGTTTTCAGTCCACTGGGATACCCTTTTTTTCCTAAGCCGCCTTTTCAGGTTTTCAACTTGCCAGGTGTACATATATTTTTTGTTTTCATCCCTATTTTTTTCTCGAACCCTTTTGATTCGCCGGGATGCCTTTATTTTTTCCTAGGCCAGTCAACCTAGAGGATCTTTATTCATGCGTAGTATATTTTCACTATGTCCGCATTAATAGGGTGAGGAAGGTCGTCACCATCCATGGTGGTCAAAATTATGGCTCCTCCTGAAAATATGCTTTTGATCACAAATGGAACTTCGTATGTGGGAGTCCATTTTCCCATGGGATCACCTTGTGGCAGTATGATGCGCTTGATCATTAGATCCTCGACTTGATATACTTGGCATCTGACCTTTTTGTTGAAAGCCTTGATCATCCGTTTTTTATACATTTGACCATGACGGACAGCAGTAAGCCTTTTCTCATCTATCAAATTTAGTTGATCAAGTCGAGTCTGGATCCAATCATCTTCATTCAAACCCGTATCCTTTATGATTCTCAGAGAAGGGATCTAGACCTCGATAGGCAGGACAACCTCCATACCATATACCAGAGAGTAGAGTGTTGCCCCTGTCGACGTTCGTGCGGAGGTGCGGTACCCATGAAGAGTAAATGGTAACATCTCATGCCAGTCTTTATATGTCACCGTCATCTTTTGTATGATTTTCTTAATAATCTTATTAGCAGCCTCTACAACGCCATTCATCTTCGGCCAGTAAGGGGAAGAATTATGATGCTGGATCTTGAATTGTTTATAGAGTTCAGTGATCATTGTATTATTGAGATTTATACCATTGTATGTGATGATTCTCTCTGGCACACCGTACCAACAAATCAGGTTATGCTTGATAAACCGCGCCACAACGTTCTTGGTAACAGTAGCAAAAGAGGCAGCTTCAACCTACTTTGTGAAATAATCAATGGCCACCAGGATGAAGCGATGCCCATTGGAAGGGGTAGGTCTAATCTCTCCGATCATGTCAATGCCCCACATTGCAAAGGGCTAAGGAGCCGTCAAGACGTTCAAAGGAACCAGAGGTACATGCACCTTATCAGCATAGATCTGGCAATTTTGACAAGTTCGAGAATGCTGATAGCAGTTCGCTTCCATAGTAGACCAATAATATCCTGCCCGTAGGATCTTTTTAGCCATGGTATGTCCACTAGAATGGGTTCCAAAGGCACCTTCATGTAAATTTGCCATAATCCTCTCTGCTTCGCTCTTGTCTATGCACCAAAGTAAAGTAGAGTCATGATTGAGCTTGTAGAGGATTCCATTACTAAGGAAGAACTTTGCGACGAACCTTCTCAGGAACTTCTTATCATTGATAGATGCCCCCTCGGGATATTCTTGAACCTCGAGATACCTTTTCACTTCATGAAACCAAGGTTTGTCTGCTACTCCTTCAGTGTCGATCTCGTAGCAGTATGCTGGTTCATCCAACCTCTCGATGGTAATTCGGGGGGCCTTATTGTCCCATTTGACCTTGAACACAGATGACATGGTAGCTAGCGCGTCCGCTAACTGATTCTCTTCTCGTGGAAAATGTTCAAAGGTGACCTCTTCAAAGTGTGGAAGCAATGTCAGCATGTGCTTTTTGTACGAGATGATATTCGGGTGCTTCGTATCCCACTCTCCTTTAATCTGACTTATTACCAAGGCTGAATCCCCAAAAATGCTCAAGAACTTGATCCTCAGGTCAATAGCAGCTTTGACACACATGATGCATGCTTCATACTCCGCCATATTGTTGGTACAGTTGAAACATAATCTAGAGGTGAAAGGAGTATGACAGCCTTCAGGAGATATAATTACAGAACCAATGCCATTGACGAGTGCGTTCGAGGCTCCGTCAAAAACCATAATCCATCGGGATCCTTCTTCAGGTCCTTCATCCGGTCCAGGTTCTTCATAGTCAATCACTAGCATAATATTCTCGTCCGGGAACTCAAAATTCACGGACTGGTAGTCATCCACAGCCTGATGAGCAAAATGATCAGCTAGTACACTTCCCTTGATTGCTTTCTGGGTTGTGTATTGGATATCATATTCGGTCAAGATCATTTTCCATCTTGCTATTCTTCCGGAGAGTGCGGGCTTCTCGAAGATGTACTTGATCGGATCCATCTTAGATATCAGCAAAGTAGTGTGGGTTAACAAATACTGTCTTAGTTGTAAGTCTCAGAGTGCCTAAGAGGGGGGGTGAATTAGGTCTTATTAAAAATTTATTCAGTTTTATGAGAATCTTTGTAGAACTTTTTGGTTAAGTGTTTGAAGGTTTTGATTATATCTTTATCTTTTCCTGATTATGGTGATGAAAGCGATAAATGCGGAAAAGTAAAGAACACGGTGATATATCCTGGTTCCCCTCACAATCCGAGAGTACTCCAGTCCCCTTTCCAACACGAAAGAGATTTCACTATAGTTAGAATGATTATACAGCCTATGCTTACTATCTAACCTATAGGGTGATCAAAGGTTCTTAACACCTTTAAGACCAAACAAACACTAATGTGAATGAAGAACAATCCTCTTCAAATCACAACACTTACTTCCAACAATCCTAGATAGTAAGGGAATAAATTCTTTAAGTAATACAATTATTGATTTGAAATATGTGGAGAGCTTTATCAATCTTCAATTGATCTTCTTCTTCAAGATATAAACAATTCTCAAACAATGTATATAAATGTTCACAATGTATGTATGAAACTTGTAATGATAATGAAAGTGTATATGGCAAGTTTCACAAAATTATGAACACATGAAAATATGAATTCAAATGTGAATGATGAAAAAAAGTTTATTGAAGAAGTATATTTTTAATTTGAAAATTGAAGCATTCTTGTATATTTTTTTTGAAATAAGAAAAACTGCAGCATTTTATAAAGTCACAAGAACCTCTTCATTCATGCCAATTCATATGAAAAGTTGCAATGCATTCATGAAAAGATACCACTTGAAAAATGTTCAAAAACAAAAAGAAAAGCTGCACTGGTTCGCTAGGAACCGGTTCCGACACTGACAGAACCCGGTTCTTAGTGAACGTTATAAGTCAGATTTCAAAAAATATTACGCAGGAACCGGTTCCCCTATTGGTACAACCCGTTTCCTGGTACAAAAACCAGGGACATGTTTTTTGAGAAAGTCTGGAACCCGGTTCCCTGTTAGGGAGGAACCGGTTCCTAAAGGGTTATTTTCAAAAATACTTTTTAAAAAATATTTCAAACAAAGTTTTTCTTGATGTTAAAATTATGGGATATGTATATGTTGATGAATGCATATTTTTGTGAACATGTATATTCAAGATTAAGAATTATTTATACCATATTGACATTTGATGATTCTTCAATAATTCTTCTATAATCTTCAAGACTTTTATATGATGTTGATAAACTTTTTGCACATCCTTTGAATGTTGAAATCCATGTTGTATTCATCAAAACAAATGCTTTAAATATGACTTGAGAAGCTTGTAATTACATTCTCCCCCTTTTTGATGATGACAACCAAGTCTTGAAAATGATTCTTGAATTGTTTATGTTGTTTTGTGTAGCAAACATGTTGAGCAAATGCAAGGCTCCCCCTAAATTGTATGCTCCCCCTAAGTCCATGATTCCTTGAATTTTGGAGTGAGTATTATAGATATTTGGGCCTGCAATTTCTTTGAAAACAAAACAACACATATGCATATTCTTCTCCCCCTTTGTTAACATAAAAAAGGATGGGAAAAAAGAGTGAAACAAATACATATTTAAAAAATAAGACGATAAAAACATATAAAAGAAGGAGTAGAAGCGAGTGTACTGAAACATAAGAAATTCTTGTTGAAGAATTAAGACGTGCACCTTATGAGAAACCTTTAGATATCACCTTCATCTAAAATACCAAGTTCTCTTCGGATTTTGAAGAAAGGTTCCCGAGCAAGCGGTTTTGTGAAGATATCTGCGAGTTGGTTATGAGTATCCCCAAAAGTGACTTCGACATCTCCTTTAAGAACATGATCACGGAGAAAATGATGTCGAATATCTATATGTTTGGTCCTTGAATGCATGACCGGATTCTTTGTAATATTGATATCACTTGTATTGTCGCATCGAAGAGGAATGCATCCGAGATCAAGTCCGTAATCACGGAGTTGTTGCTTGAGCCAAAGAATTTGTGCACAACAACTACCCGCTGCTATGTATTCTGCTTCGGCCGTGCTAAGAGCAACACATGCTTGCTTTTTACAAGCCCATGATACTAATGCATTTCCAATAATGTGACAAGTGCTACTTGTGCTTTTACGATCAGTTTTACAACCTGCATAATCTGCGTCAGAATAACCAATTAAAGTGCAAGTACTACCTTTCGGATACCATAAGCCGACATTGGTTGTTCCTCTTAGATACTTCATGATCCTTTTAACTGCCATGAGGTGTGATTCCTTTGGATTTGCTTGAAAGCGAGCGCAAATACAAACACTAAACATGATGTCAGGACGACTTGCTGTCAAATACAATAAAGAGCCAATCGTACCTCTGTATTTTGTAATATCAATTGGAGTACCGAATTCATCTTGATCAACATATGTACCGGAGCCCATTGGAGTATTCATTGCTTTACAATGTTCCATATCAAACTTTTTCAATTGTTCTTTGCAATACTTAGATTGATTGATGAAGATTCCATCTTCTAGTTGCTTAATTTGTAGTCCAAGAAAGTAGTTCATCTTTCCCATCATAGACATCTCGAATTCTCCTTGCATCATCAATGAGAATTCCTCACACATTTCTTTGTTAGTTGATCCAAAAATGATACCATCAACATAGACTTGAACCAATAAAGTGTTAATTTGGATTTTCTTAATGAACAAAGTTTTATCAACCTTACCCTTTTCGAAACCTTTTTCACACAAAAAATTGCTAAGTCTATCATACCATGCTCTTGGTGCGTGCTTTAAGCCATAAAGAGCCTTTCTCAACTTAAAGACATGTGTAGGATGTTTGAAGTCTTCAAATCCCGGAGGTTGTTTGACATAGACTTCTTCATTGATGTATCCATTCAAGAATGTGCTTTTGACGTCCATTTGAAAAAGCTGAAAATTTAATGAACAAGCATAAGCAAGTAAAAGACGTATAGCTTCTAACCCTGCAACCGGAGCAAATGTTTCTTCAAAGTCGATTCCTTCCTCTTGATTGTAACCTTGGGCAACCAACCTTGCTTTGTTTCGAACAATTAGACCATTCTCATCAAGTTTGTTCTTAAACACCCATCGGGTACCTATGATGTGTTTACCACTTGGTCTAGGAACAAGCTCCCAAACTTGATTTCTCTCGAATTGATTCAATTCTTCTTGCATAGCAATAATCCATTGATCATCTCATAAGGCTTCATCAACTTTGGTAGGTTCAATTTGAGAAACAAATTCCATGTTTAAGCAAGCATCTTTTAGATTCAATCTTGTTGATACTCCTTGGCTAATGTCACCAATAATTTTTTCAATAGGATGGTCTCTATGAGTTCTCCATTCTTTTGGTAGATCATTGATGTTTGAATCTTGTTGAACAATGTTTTTTGAATTTTCCGGTGATTTCTCAATTTGATCAATTGAAAGATCTTCCGGGGGTAAATCTATAGGATCATCATCATCACAAGCAACCACTTCCTCCTTGGAGGGGTTAGTTTCATCAAAAGATACATGCATAGATTCTTCAATAGTTAAAGTTCTTTTATTATAAATTCTATATGCTTTACTAGAAAGCGAATAACCAAGAAATATACCTTCGTCGGATTTCTCGTCAAACTTACCGAGATTGTCTTTGTCATTGTTAAGAACAAAGCACTTGCATCCAAAGATGTGAAAGTGAGCAATGTTTGGCTTTCTTCCTTTGAAGAGTTCATATGGAGTCTTCTTTATTATAGGTCTAATGATAACTCGATTTCCAACATAACAAGCCGTACTAACTGCATCCACCCAAAAATATTTAGGAAGATTTGCATCACTAAGCATTGTTCTTGCAAGTTCCACTAGAAACCTATTCTTTCTTTCAACTACTCCATTTTGTTGTGGAGTTCTTGGTGCTGAAAAACTATGAGAGATACCATGTTCTTCACAAAATTCTTCAAATTGTGCATTTTGGAATTCTCCACCATGATCACTTCTTATGGATACAATCTTTAGTGATTTTTCATTTTGGATTTGCTTAGCATACTTCTTAAAAGCTTTAAAAGCATCACTTTTCTGCACAAGAAACAAAGTCCAAGAATATCTAGAAAAATCATCAATAATAACCAATGCGTATACATTACCTCCGAAGCTTTTTGTTCTTGATGGACCAAAGAGATCCATGTGTAACAATTGTAGTGGCCTTGTAGTAGACACCACATTCTTAGATTTGAAAGTTGTTTTGGTCTGTTTGCCCTTTTGGCATGCATTACATAATTTATCTTTGATGAACTTCATCTTTGGTAGACCAATAACTAAGTCATGCTTAACCAATTTGTTCAAGTGCTCCATGTGAATGTGAGCAATCCTTTTGTGCCATAACCAAGCGTCATTGTTGTTTACCATAAGACATTGTACCTTCATAGACAAATCATCTAGAGTAATCATAAAAATATTGTTAGTTCTTATACCTTTGAATTTTACCTCATTGGTTGCCTCATCCATAATAAGGCATTCATCTTTGTTGAATTTGATCTTGAACTCTCTATCGCAAAGTTGACTTATGCTAAGAAGATTGTGCTTTAATCCTTCAACATAGAGAACATCCTCAATTTGAATGGATGGAGGTGTGCCAACTATTCCAACGCCAAGAATCTTTCCTTTGGTGTTGTCTCCATAGGTGACATACTCTTTGGCTTTATGTACTAGATATGAAAATTGGTGTACATCTCCTGTCAAATGCTTTGAACATCCACTATCAAGATACCAAACATTTGATGTGGATTTCAAGCATACCTACAAAAACAAATTATTCTTTGTTACGTACCCAAGTTGCCTTGGGTCCTTCATAGTTAGTTCCCTTTTTCACCCACACATAATGCCCACTTGCTATACTAAAGTTTCTAACATAGCAAGCATTAGGTGTATGGCCTTTAATACCACAATAAAAACAAGTAGGTTCAAAGTTACTTCTATATCTAGAAGGATAAGATTTCTTCTTAGGAAATGTTTTCTTTTTTGATACATTAGCCTTTTTCTTTTGATGATTATGAACAACTTGCTTCTTTTCTACTTTCTTGGGATTGGAAATATTACTCGCCTTTACAAAAACAGTGGGATTGTTACTTGGTTTCTTAGTATTCACATAACCAAGACCTCTTTTATCATTTGGATAACGTTGTTGGCTTAGTAATCCTTCCAATCCTATTTGTCCTTTTTCATATCGTTCAATGACTCTTTTCAATTGAACAATTTGAAAGACATTTGATTCACACTTGGAGCATGCAAAGTTTTCCTTTTCTTTAATAAAATTTTGTTTTTGAAGATCAAAATCTTTAGTCATGGTGTCAATTTTTTCTAGACAAATTAAAAGTTCTTTTTCTTGATTTGACACCTTTTTGTATAAACTTTTGCATTATCCCAAGAGTTCATCAATAGCACCTTAAACATCATCATCAAAAAGATTAAATTCATTACTAACCTCTTCTTCATCGTCGGAGTGATGTGAAGCCATCAATGCTAGATTTGCACATTCGTCGCTTTCCGAATCGGATGAAGAACTTATCTCATTATCTTCCCATGCAACATAAGCCTTTTTGTTCTTGAACTCCTTTTTGCCTTTGAATCCATTTTTCTTGGAGAGTTTTGGACAATCCGACTTTATGTGACCTTGCTTTCCACATTCATAGCATGTGACATCTTGTGTTGATGTGGAGGCTTCTTTGTCTTTATGCTTATAGAATTTTTTTCTTTTGACAAAGTTAGCATTGTGAAGATTATTTTTATGACCAAAATATTTTCCTAACCTTTTTACAAGAAGCAAGAGATTTTCATCTTCCTCCGATGCATCTTTATCTTGACTTTATTTTGAATCAACTTTCAAAGCAATGCCTTTGGATTTCTTCTCATTATTCTCATGTTTTTCAAGTCTTCCAAGTTCCGTCTCATATTCTCAAAGCTTTCCGAATAGTGTTGCGGAAGTCATAGTGGCTAGGCTTTTCTTTTCGGATATTACCGTCACTTTTGGTTGCCATTCCCTTGTTAAAGATCTAAGCACTTTAAGATTTAATTCATCGTTTGTTAAAGTTTTACCAAGTGCCTTCAAATGGTTTGTCAAGTGAACGAATCTCTTTTGCAAGTCAAGGATGGATTCTCCGGGCAACATTCTGAATAATTCATATTCTTGACTCAAAGTGTTCAATCTAGACCTTTTTACTTCGGCGGTTCCTTCATGAGTTTCTACAAGAGTATCCCAAATTTCCTTTGCCGTTGTACATGCCGATACTCGGAAAAATTCATCCATACTAAGAGCACTTTGGAGAATATTGATTGCCTTTTTGTCAAAGAGAACTTTTTTCTTGTCATCGTCATCCCATGATGTTTTAGGCTTTGATGACCCAACACCATTGACAACACACACCAGAGTAAATGGACCATTCTCAACAGCATTCCATATTTCTTCTCCTTGCGCTTCAAGATGAGCCTTCATGCGAATTTTCCAAAAGTCAAAGTATTCACCACAAAATAATGGAGGTTTGTTGTTACTACCACCATCTTTGAAAAATGAATTTTTATTTGGATTTGCGGAAGCCATTCTGGATCTTTAGGAACAAGTTACCTATAACTTGCTCTGATGCCAATTGTAAGTCTCAGAGTGCCTAAGAGGGGGGGTGAATTAGGTCTTATTAAAAATTTATTCGGTTTTATGAGAATATTTGTAGAACTTTTTGGTTAAGTGTTTGAAGGTTTTGATTATATCTTTATCTTTTCCTGATTATGGTGATGAAAGCGATAAATGCGGAAAAGTAAAGAACACGGTGATATATCCTGGTTCCCCTCACAATCCGAGAGTACTCCAGTCCCCTTTCCAACACGAAAGAGATTTCACTATAGTTAGAATGATTGTACAACCTATGCTTACTATCTAACCTATAGGGTGATCAAAGGTTCTTAACACCTTTAAGACCAAACAAACACTAATGTGAATGAAGAACAATCCTCTTCAAATCACAACACTTACTTCCAACAATCCTGGATAGTAAGGGAATAAATTCTTTAAGTAATACAATTATTGATTTGAAATATGTGGAGAGCTTTATCAATCTTCAATTGATCTTCTTCTTCAAGATATAAACAATTCTCAAATAATGTATATAAATGTTCACAATGTATGTATGAAACTTGTAATGATAATGAAAGTGTATATGGCAAGTTTCACAAAATTATGAACACATGAAAATATGAATTCAAATGTGAATGATGAAAAAACGTTTATTGAAGAAGTATATTTTTAATTTGAAAATTGAAGCATTCTTGTATATTTTTTTTGAAATAAGAAAAACTGAAGCATTTTATAAAGTCACAAGAACCTCTTCATTCATGCCAATTCATATGAAAAGTTGCAATGCATTCATGAAAAGATACCACTTGAAAAATGTTCAAAAACAAAAAGAAAAGCTGCACTGGTTCGCTAGGAACCGGTTCCGACACTGACAGAACCCGGTTCTTAGTGAACGTTATAAGTCAGATTTCAAAAAATATTACGCAGGAACCGGTTCCCCTATTGGTACAACCCGGTTCCTGGTACAAAAACCAGGGACATGTTTTTTGAGAAAGTCTGGAACCCGGTTCCCTGTTAGGGAGGAACCGGTTCCTAAAGGGTTATTTTCAAAAATACTTTTTAAAAAATATTTCAAACAAAGTTTTTCTTGATGTTAAAATTATGGGATATGTATATGTTGATGAATGCATATTTTTGTGAACATGTATATTCAAGATTAAGAATTATTTATACCATATTGACATTTGATGATTCTTCAATAATTCTTCTATAATCTTCAAGACTTTTATATGATGTTGATAAGCTTTTTGCACATCCTTTGAATGTTGAAATCCATGTTGTCTTCATCAAAACAAATGCTTTAAATATGACTTGAGAAGCTTGTAATTACATTAGTCGGCGAGCAGCCTATGCCAAAGCGCAACATGTTTTCTCGAGCAGTGAGTATCTTGTTTCACAGTCGGTAAACTTTTTGCTAAGGTAGTATATTGCATTCTCTTTTCGACCAGACTCGTCATGCTGCCCCAACACACACCCCATTGAATTATCTAACACTGTTAAATACATTATCAAAGGTCTTCCTTCAATCGGAGGCATCAGAATTGGTGGTTCTTGAAGGTATTCCTTGATTCTTTTGAAGGCTGTCTGGAATTCGTCATTCCACTTTACCACTTGATCTTTTTTCAGAAGCTTGAAGATTGGCTCACAAGTAGCAGTTAAATGGGAAATGAACCTGGAAATGTAATTTAGTCGTCCCAAAAAACCTCTGACCTCCTACTCAGTGCGAGGAGCCGGCATCTCTTGTATAGCCTTTACTTTTGCAGGGTCCACCTAAATACCCTTGTCAATAACAATGAACCCTAGCAGTTTACCAGACCTTACCCCGAAGGTGCACTTGTTTGGAATCAACCTCAGCTTGTACGTCTTCAACCTATCAAACAACTTTTGTAAATGATCAAGGTGCTCTTCCTCAGTTTGAGACCTGGGTATCATGTCATCCATATATACCTCTATCTCATGGTGAATCATGTCATGAAACAAGGCTACCATAGCTCGCTGATAGGTTGCCCCAGCATTTTTAATCCAAATAGTATCACTTTGTAGCAGAAAGTGCCCCATTGCGTGATGAAGGCTGTCTTCTCCATATCTTCGGGTGCCATCTTGATCTGATTGTAACCAAAGAAACCATCCATGAAGGAAAAGATCTTATGTTGTGCGGTGTTGTCAACCAGAACATCGATGTGGAGGAGTGGAAAGTCATCTTTGGGGCTTGCCCGATTCAAATCTCTTTAGTCCACACACATCTGTACCTTGCCGTCTTTTTTAGGCACCGGAACTACGTTGGCCACCCATTGGGGATAAGAGGTGACGACTAAGAAACCAGTGTTGAACTGCTTCATAACCTCTTCTTTGATCTTCTCTGACATTTCAGGGTGCATGCGACGAACCTTCTGCTTTACCGGAGGGAAATCTTATTTAGTTGGCAGACGGTGAACCACAATATCCATATCCAATCCTGGAATGTCTTCATATGACCAGGCAAAGATCTTGACATAATCATGCAACATCTGTATCAACCGCTGTTTGACATTAACCCCCAGATTTGCACCAATCTTGACTTCTTTTCTGTCTTCCTCTATGCTCGAGTTTATTGTCTCAAATGGCTCTTCATGAGGCTGTATAGCCCTCTCTTCCTGCTCTAACAGCCTAGAAATTTCTCCAGGTAACTCACAATCTTCATCACCTCCGTCCTCGGCTTGGTTGATCGGATTTTCAAAGTCATAACTGGAAGTAGCAGAACTGTTATCAATGGGATCCCTAGTGGATATGGATCTGCAGTTTGATACGTGAGTGTGTGTAAGAGCATAGCTGTATAGACAAAGTAAAAGTAGAAAAGAAAAACAGAGAGCGCAAAATTTGCATGCATAAACACTCAATGATTTATTAATGCCGTATGAAAATAGAACATGATAACCCTCACAAATAAACGGATGTTCCCCGGGTAAGACACATGGCCATAAAGTTATATTATTTATTACATATCCAAAAAACAAGAAAGACAATTACTTTTGAATAAAAGTAGTTGGTATAAAATCTTTTTCCATCCAGTTACTGGGTCCACCGTTGGTAGTGGGGAAGATCCAGCTGTCCATGTCATTGTCACCGTCTCCGTCTTCTAAAGCGTTGACCCCATGATTGCTGATGCGTAGGGGAGGTCTTCCAGCATGAGCACGTCGAATAGCCCTTTAAGCCCCTGAAGAGAAACCCAAACCAAATTTATCAGACTTGTATGGAATATCAGGGAGCTGATCCCAGATGGTAGACCCACCTTCTTCGACAACCGCTTTTGCATCCTTGAGAGAAGTCATCTTCAAGGGAGGTCTGGTGATCTTCGGCATATTGGTAACAGTTTCAGTTGCAACCAGAGTCTGAGGTACCTCTTCGAAATTCTGGCACGGAGTCTCGATGAACTCACCATCCATTTCCACATATCTAAAGGAATTCAGGTGACTGACCATGTATTCTCCTTCGCCGTGTACAGTGACAATTCTCCCTTTGACCGGGTATTTCATCATCTGATGTAGAGTGGACGTAACAACTCCTGCCCCATGAATCCAAGGGCGACCCAATAAACAAGAATAGGATGGTCTGATGTCTATCACGTAGAAGTTAGAGTCGAAAGTTTGAGAACCAACTTTGATGGGGACGTCCACCTCCCAGTGCACCATTCTCTTTGAACCGTCAAAAGCCCTTACTACAATATTGCTGGTTTCAAGGTCAAACCTTCACAGTCAA
Organism: Vicia faba; assembly: GCA_948472305.1. Classification (NCBI taxonomy): domain Eukaryota; kingdom Viridiplantae; phylum Streptophyta; class Magnoliopsida; order Fabales; family Fabaceae; genus Vicia; species Vicia faba. The sequence goes on from CATIWC010000293.1 coordinate 68,485, forward strand.
GTCTATCCAGAGTGTTCTTAGGCAACACATTTAATGATGAACCTGTATCTACTAGGACATGGGCCAAAGTAGTGCCCTTGCATTCGACAGAGACATGCAACACATCATTGTGTTTCCTCCCTCTAGGAGTCAGATCAGCATAAAAAAGACCAAACCGTTATCAGCCGTCAAACTGGCCACACAATCTTCAAATTGGTCAGCAGAGGTTTCCTGGGGCACATGGGCAATTTTCAGGAACTTCACCAAAGCCTTCGCATGAGCTTCGGAGCACAACAACAAGGCTAGCATAGAGATCTCTGAAGGAGTCTTCCCCAACTGTTCGACCATGTTGTAGTCGATTTTCTTGATAATTTTCAAAATTTCTTCCATTTCTTTCTTGGAATCCTCTGGGATAGATACCGAATGCGCCTTTGTCTGGACAGACTCAACCAATATGTCTTTGCCCCGAGTCTCAGTCGACTCGGTGATAGGGGTGTCAACAGGGGTAATCACGGTAGGGGTGTTCAAAACCAAACCGGCCCAATAGAAAACCGCAAAACCGAACCGAACCAAACCGAAACCGCAAAAAACCGCATTTGGTTCGGATGTGTTTGGGTCATTTTCTCGTGGAACCGCATGGTTCGGTTCGGTTTGTGGTTTGTATTTTACAAACCGAACCAAACCAAACAAAACCGCATTATGTTATAAAATCTTACTAACCAATATATATTTCTATAATTCTTTAGAGAAATCAACATGTATTATGTGTATATTTTATCATACTTTGTATTATATTCATTTTAATTTACAAATCATAAAAAAATAAAATATTATTCATTTATAAATACTATTTTCACAAAATATATTTTATCATATTCTTTGTATAATATTTATTTAAGAATGCAATCTTGTTGGTATCATTATTTAGATTTAAATAAAATTATAATACGCAATTTTATGTATCAAATTATAAATTTATTTTGACAATTATAAATTTTTTATGGTAATGTATGAACAATTAAATATAAAATTATATTTTCCTATATATTTGTATGTATGACATAATAATTATTTTTGTAAAAAACCGAAACAACCGAACCAATCCAAACCGCATTAGTTTGGTTTGGTTTGGTGCAGATTTATTTTTAAAAGCCAACCGAACCAAACCGAACCGCATGTTTTTTTCTCTTGCGGTTCGGATGATTTTTTGCTTCAAAACCGTCCAAACCACACCGCGAACACCCCTAAACGGGAATTGTAGTAGTAATATCAGAAGGAACAAAAGTAGGAATGATCACAGGACCAGTAACAACTTTCGGAGGAGAAATCTCAGGGGAGAACACTCTTCCACTTCTGGTTATTTTGTTGGTTCCCACAATGTTTCCAATGTCGGGGTCAGCCTTTTCAGAAACCTGGTGTTCATCAGCTAGTCAATCTTGCTTTATGACGTGGTAGTAGACGTCACCCCCATAGTTCCAAAGAACAATTTTATCTGAGGAGTATGGGATTGGCCCTGGCATAGTAATTATCAACGGAGTAACCTTCAGAACAGAGTTAATCCTGACGGGTCTTTTGGTGGAGACCTTGGGAGTATTGGCGGAAATGGTTATTATCGAAACATCTTTGCAAGAAATGGTTGGAACGGGATTCTTCTAAAAAAAAATCTATCTATCATCCATAAGGCGTTGAACACCTGCCTTCAACAAATGACAACCAGTCGGTAGAGATAAACATAAGTGGAAACCTTCGCCACAACCCAGAAATAAACCGACCTTCAATAAATTCTACTTAACGGTCATAAGAGGAGTAACAAGCTCTTCAACAGTAGTAACAAACATATCATCTTCAATAGCGTCAACACCACGATCGTGCTTGGGCATAGGAGCAGTGATAACATTTGGAATTTCAGGAGCGTCAAACTCAATTTCCTTTGCCTCGAGAAGGTCTTGTACCTTGTTTTTAAAATCCCAGCAGTCATTTGTATCATGACCTGGGCTTTCCGAGTGATAAGCACATCGGGAATTTAGATTGTAGCGGGGAGAGGCGGTGTTGGGATTCTTTGGAGCTTCCCGCAAAGTTACCAGATTAGATTTTAGTAAATGAGGCAAAACATGGGATAAAGTCATATTTACCGGGTAAACTGTCTTACCGGCCTTTCTTCTCTTTGCTGATTATTCCTCTGTTGAGTGGGTGCAGGCTTAGGGATCATGACAGCCCATACCGTTGGACGGTGTTCAATTCGGTCCTGATTCCTTTGATTGTACACAACACTAACCTCTTTCTTCCAAGCAAATGGCTTCCTTACTGCACTAGAGGATGCATCCTTTTGGATCTTACCACTCTTAATTCTAGCTTCCACTCTTTCCCCTGTCAAGATTAATTCAGTAAAGCCGACCGAGGAACTTCCAATTAGGTGATTAAAGAACGGACCAGACAGGGTACCCAGAAACATATCCACTAGATCCCTATCAGACAGGGGAGGTTGGACTCTTCCTGCTAAGTCCCTCCATTTCTGAGCGTAGTCTTTAAAGCCCTCGCTCGAACCCATAGCCATACTTTGGAGTTGAGTATGGCTGGGAGCAAGGTCTGCATTGTACTGATACTGCTTATAGAAAGCAGCGGCTAGGTCTTCCCAATTATGGATGTTGGTCCTTTCCAGCTGATAGAACTAATCTAACTGAGTTCTGGATAGACTATCCTGAAAGAAGTGGACCCATAAGTCCCTATCATCAGTGTGAGGCTGTATCTTTCTCACATAAGATCGGAGGTGCATCTTGGGACATGAAACCCCATCGTACTTGGCAAACACTGTAACCTTGAAATTTGGCGGAATGACAATCCCAAACACCAAACCCATCTCTTCAAAGTCTATCCCACACACTTTCTGAATCTCCATTGCACTCAGACGCTCTTCCAGTTGTTTGTACTTTTCGCGGCCGGAGGATACCGCTCTTCATTGTAATCAATCTCATTATCAGATTCCCCCGGACTAGGGTCCTCCTCTCTTGTCTAACCCTCTTGGTTATCTCCTTATTTTGATGAAGATATCAGCTCAACCACTTGCCTTAGCGGTCCTTTGAATCTCCTTCCCAAATTTACCACACCAGCTGTCCTCATTGGCTTCTTGGTCTTTTCCTTAATAATCAGGGATTTCAGTTCCTCTTTCCCTTTGGCTATAGCCATGATCATTTGTTGAAACTGGGCATTTTAAGTTTGTAGATCCTTCATTATCTGTTCGAGATCCATTTTTTTACTGCTGAAATAAATAGCGAAGGAGATGAGAAACCTACTATGAAACTTGTTTATGTAATGATATGTATGATATGTGTATGCAATGATTTCAAGGATTTTGGGAAATTTAAATTTGTGAATCAAAATGAAACAAAGATTTTATTAGTAGAATTCAAAATACAATTTCCTTTTAGGCATTTCAATTGAAGGTTCAAAAAACTAAAAAAGGTCAGATTTCCCATGGGCGCTTCCTCTTTGCGCCGAAATAGACATTAAGACTTCTTTCCTCATGAAGTTGCTCCGTGAGATCTAAAACTTTCCTCTCATGGGCATAAAAATTGTCTCTATAGGTATCCCGCTCTTTCTTCGGCTGAATCCAGGATCTCTACAGTTCTTTAAGATCAGTGGGCATATCAGGATGAAGAACCGTACAGGGAATATCCCCTTCAGTAATGGGCTCCATAATTACTGGTAAGATGGCTATATATGGCATCATAAGGTTTTGACACGAGCTCGTACCCATTAAAGATAAGGTTCCATAGGGATGGACGTCTTCAGCCCTAAAGTCTTGATGTCAAATCTGTTTACCATGCCCCAAGCTCGTATGAACCTCTAGTGATACCCTTGAACATCATCCTCATAGTTAAACACAAGGCTCTGGATAAGAATATCGTGAGGACCATCCCTTCGAGCATAACCAAATTATCACAGTGCCAGAGAAGGATTATAGGTTATGCCTCCCCTAATGCCAAGTAGTGGGACATTAGGGAATTCCCCGCAGCGGTCAATAATAGAAATGTCTCCCATAGATCGGGAATACCAGATAATATTTGTATGAGAAAGTGACATTATCCTTTGTGACCAGCCCAAACCTTCTTTATTCTTCAGTACTGTTTTAGGGAGGTGATAAATAAACCACCTCGAAAGCAATGGCACACAGCACATAAGAATCCCTCTTTTCTTTGTGGTACGAGTGTGGAAGGTATGCAAGATATCTCCGAGTAAAGTGGGCAAAGGGTTGCGAGAAAGGAAGACCTTGATAGCATTCACATATATGAGTAAGTATGGATTATGGAACAATACTAACCCATAGATGAGAAGGGCCAAGACCTCCTCAAACGCCTGGAAGTCCAAATCATCCCAAAACAGCTGATCCTTCTCTGTTAGGAACTTGACTAGAAAACCCTTAACTCCGCTTCTTATTTCCCAGTTGGATACAACGTCGGACCATTTCAGGTGTAAAGCTACTGCAATGACCTCCGGCTTCGGAGCTTCTTCCAAGCCGGTGAAAGGAAACTGATCCAAAATAGGTATACCTAAAATCTGAGAGAACTCTTCCATGGTAGGCACCAACTGATAGTCTGGAAAGGTGAAACAATGATGCTTAGGGTCGAAGAATTGAAAGAGCACACTCATCATCTTCTCATCAAAACCTGAGGTAACTAGATTGAGGAGTCGACCGTAGTTCTTGGTGAATGAAGAAGTCTCAGAAACCCTGGATACTAGCTCTTTGAGTTGAAGAGGTATTCTCACAAAGCTGATTCGGATGGTATTTCTACAAGCGGAAGCCATGATCTGCAAAACAGAACAAAGATAAATTCCCCTAATCCTTGAAATGGTTAGTGTAATGAAGAATACATGTTTATGATGCATGATGCCATGTTTAAGCAAATTAATCACACACAAGCAAATCACACAAGACCTTAGGTTTAGGCTTGCATGGGGTTTATAGGTAAATACCCTCTTGAAGTTTAGTTGGTTTCAAACCTGTCCTAGAAATAGTAACCGGGTTCTAAGGAGTCTCAATATCACTTATCTTATTTTATCGGTATTATTTCAGTTTAGCAATCTTTTATTGCGATCGAAACATCCCGAAAGTCCGATCTCAATGAGTGTAGTATCGAGTATCAACCGATTCCCAGCTTTACATCGAGGCATGTTATCTAACTACTTTCTAATGGCCAAGTTTGTTCAACTAAGGTTCTAAGATTCGTTAGTGCTTCACGACACCATACGGCGGTCCCGTATTCTCCTCGATTCAACACAAAGGATACCGATACCAACCAAAGTGTCACACCAACAAAACTATCGCTTCAATCATATTGGTCTACACCGTACAGTCTCCACGATCTATTGCTGTTTACCTAAAAAGATGCCCCAGATCTGGGTATAGGATCTTTACAAGAATATCCCAACAAACCCTCAAAGATAAAGCAGTCAAAGAAAACAAGAAAGCAATTTTAAAATGATCTAGACCCTAGGGTAAACCCCACTTTATAATAATCCCCAGCAGAGTCGCCAATTCTGTGATACGGTGGCAGAACCGACTGTTAATACTAGTTTGCGTTTTGTATTCGCAAATGTTGCGGTAAGCAAGAGTTGCCACCGACTTTTCTTTTATCCAACAAAAGAAAGGGTGAAAAGAACAGAAAAAACCTTTTTTCGAGATTTTGAGTAAGGGGGTAGATTATGGAAAGGGAAGGTGTTAGCACCCTTTCCATCCGTGGTTTTTGTAACATCCCGATTTAATTGATAGTATTATATTATTATTTTCTTGAAATGACCGGTTGATATTTATTTTGGTAATTTGATAATTATTTAGTCGATTATTCGATCCGGTAGTAGATTAAATTGGTTTATTCGGGTTTATTGGAAAATGATTAATTTTATAGGGTAATAGCGTATTTTTTATGTGTATATATTAATATGTGTGTTAATTGATTAATTAGTGATAATTAAATTATTAAAGTATTTATTTAATTATATTAAGTTAGTTTAATTAAATAATATAAATTAGTTTTATTAAATAATATATATATATATATATATATATATTTTAATAAAACTAATTTATATTATTTAATTAAACTAACTTAATATAATTAAATAAATACTTTAATAATTTAATTATCACTAATTAATCAATTAACACACATATTAATATATACACATAAAAAATACGCTATTACCCTATAAAATTAATCATTTTCCAATAAACCCGAATAAACCAATTTAATCTACTACCGGATCGAATAATCGACTAAATAATTATCAAATTACCAAAATAAATATCAACCGGTCATTTCAAGAAAATAATAATATAATACTATCAATTAAATCGGGATGTTACAAAAACCACGGATGGAAAGGGAGTGTTCAGCACCCTTTCCATCCGTGGTTTTTTGTAACATCCCGATTTAATTGATAGTATATATTATTATTTTCTGAAATGACCGGTTGATATTTATTTTGGTAATTTGATAATTATTTAGTCG
>CATIWC010000294.1:2500-192968 GCA_948472305.1 Vicia faba
TTAAGAGGGTTGGATGTGATTTTGGGTATGAACTGGTTATAGCATAACTATGTTCATATTAACTGTTATGACAAGTCCGTGAGATTTTCTACTCTCGAAGAAGAGGAAGATAGTATGTTGTCTGCTAGACTGTTGAGGAAGTTGATGCAAAAGAAGCACATATGTTCTTGTTGATGGCGTCGCTATCTGTAGAGACTCAAGCTATAATTGAGGAATTGCAGGTGGTGTGTGAATTTCCTGAAGTTTTCCCCGATGAAATTCCTGATGTACCGCCGAAGAGGGAAGTTGAATTTGCAATTGATCTTGTACCTGGTACTAGACCTGTGTCTATGGTACCATACAGGATGTCTGCATCTGAATTGTCTGAGTTAAAGAAGCAATTGGAAGAGTTACTTGAAAATAAGTTTGTAAGACCAAGTGTATCGCCGTGGGGAGCTCCAGTGTTGTTAGTAAAGAATAAAGATGGAAGTATGAGGCTCTGTGTTGATTATAAACAGTTGAACAAAGTGACGATTAAGAACAAGTATCTGCTTCCAAGAATAAATGACTTGATGGACCAGTTGGTGGATGCTCGTGTGTTTAGTAAGATTGATTTTAGGTCGGGTTACCATCATATTAAACTGAAGGATGAAGATATCTAGAAGACGACTTTCAGAATGCGTTATGGACATTATGAGTATTCAGTGATGCCTTTCGGTGTTACTAATGCGTCGGGAGTATTCATGGAATACATGAATCGTATCTTTCATACTTATTTGGATCGGTTCGTGGCAGTGTTTATTGATGATATTTTGATTTACTCTAAGTTAGAAGAAGAGCATGCAGAACACTTAAGAGTAGTATTACAAGTTTTGAAAGAGAAGAAGTTGTATGCAAAGCTGTCCAAGTGTGAATTCTGGTTAAAGGAGGTTAGTTTTCTTGGTCATGTGACCTCATATAGTGGCATTGTTGTAGATCCATCGAAGGTTGATGTTGTGTTGCAATGGGAAACTCCGAGGCCAGCTACTGAGATTAGAAGCTTTTTGGGATTAACTGGTTACTATAGAAGGTTTATCGAAGGTTTTTCTAAGTTGGCACTTCCGTTGACTAAGTTGACTTGTAAAGGTAGAGCTTTTGTGTGGGATGTTCAGTGCGAAGAAAGTTTTACAGAATTGAAGAAGAGATTGACGTCGGCTCCAATTTTGACGTTGCCTAATTCAGGAGAGCCTTTTGTGGTATACTGTGATGCTTCTAAGATGGGTTTATGAGGTGTGCTTATGCAGAATGATAAGGTAGTTACTTATGAGTCAAGGCAGTTAAGGACCCATGAGAAGAACTATCTTACACATGATTCGTAGCTTGCTGCAGTTGTCTTTGTGTTGAAAATTTGGAGGCATTATCTTTATGGATCTAGATTTGAAGTGTTTAGTGACCATAAGAGCTTAAAGTATTTATTTGATCAGAAAGAGCTGAATATGAGGCAACGAAGATGGTTGGAATTGTTAAAGGATTATGATTTCGGTTTGAATTATCATCCAAAAAAAGCGAATATGGTAGCTGATACATTGAGTCGAAAGACTTTACATATGTCGGTAATAATGGTTAAAGAGTTGGAATTAATTGAACAGTTCAGAGATATGAGCTTAGTTTGCGAGGTGACGCCACAGAGTGTTATGTTGGGTATGTTGAAGATTAATAATGAATTTCGAGACAGTATCAGAGAAGCTCAGAAGTTGGATGTGAAACTGGTAGATTCGATGGTTTATCAATCCGTCTAAGAATAATGATTTTAAGCTAGATACGCAATGTGTGTTGAGATTTCGTAACCGGATTTGTATTCCTGATGATGCTGAGATGAAGAAAGTGATACTTGAAGAGAGTCATAGAAGTAAGTTGAGTATTCATCCAGGAACTACAAAGATGTATCAAGATTTGAAAGGTTTGTTTTGGTGGCCTGGAATGAAGAGTGATGTGGCTCCGTTTGTGTATGCATGTTTGACTTGTCAGAAGTCGAAAGTTGAACATCAGAAGCCTGCAGGGTTGATGCAACCGTTAGAAGTTCCATAATGGAAATGGGATAGAATTTCGATGGACTTTGTGACGGGGTTACCTAATACTTTAAGAGGACATGATTCGATTTGGCTAGTTGTTGATAGGCTTACGAAGTCGGATCATTTTATTCCTATTAACATCAGTTTTCCAGTGTCGAAGTTGGCTGAGATTTACACTAGTGTGATTGTGGAGCTACATGGTGTTCCTTTGTGCATTGTGTCAGATAGAGATCCAAGATTTACTTCAGATTTTTGGAATAGGTTACAAGAAGCATTGGGTTCTAAGTTGAGGTTGAGTTCAGCGTATCATCCTTAAACAGATGGTCAGACTGAACGGACTATTCAATCGTTGGAAGACTTGCTGAGGGCATGTGTTCTTGAGCAGGGAGGTTCGTGGGATACTTATCTTTCATTGATAGAGTTCACTTATAATAACAGTTACCATTCTAGTATTGGGATGGCACCTTTTGAAGCGTTGTATGGTCGAAGATGTAGAACTCCTTTATGTTGGCATGAATCTGGAGAAAGTGTAGTACTTGGACCTTAACTTGTTCGTGAAACTACTGAGAAGGTGAAGTTGATTCGAGAAAAGATGAAAGCTTCCTAAAGTAGACAGAAGAGTTATCATAACAAGCTAAAGAAATATTTATAATTTCAAGCGGGTGACCATGTATTTTTGAGAGTTACACCTGTGACTGGTGTTAGGCGAGCATTGAAGTCTAAGAAGCTTACTTCTCATTTTAATGGACCATATCAGATTTTGGAGAGAGTTTGGAATGTTGCTTATAGAGTGGATTTATCGCCTAATCTTTCGAATTTGCATGATTTGTTTCATGTGTCACAACTCCGGAAGTATACTCCAGATCTATCTCATGTGATTCATATGGATGATGTGCAAGTACAAGATAATCTTACAGTGGAGATGATGCCTGTACGGATCGCGGATCGTGAAATAAAGAATATGAGGGTGTGATCAGTGGATCTGGAACTGACTGTTTAACGATGGTTCGCGAAATTTCGCGGAAGCAAGAGTCGCCACCGTCTTTTATTTTCTCCAAATGGAAAGGACAAAAGCACAGAAAAATTCCTTATAGAGATTGCTCTCGGTTCGGGAGGTAGATTTATAGAAAGGGAAGGTGTTAGCACCCTTTCTATCCATGGTTATCCATGGGCTCTTAGATACTTGCTCATTGTGTTTTCAAAATTGTTTGTTTGCTTTTCAACTGTGGGTTTAAAAAGGTTTCTTTGAAAATTTCAGTTCGACTCTTGTATCGGTCCTCAAGAGTGTTTGAAAAGTTGCTTTCGAAAGCTTTTTGAAAAGTGTCGGTGTGAAAAGTATTTTTTGATTTGTTTTGAAATTAGAGCAAGTATCTAGAGTCGTCTACCTACCCTAAGGAATTCGTCTGTGTAAATGTCCTTGAAGTAGTGCCATCCCACCATTGAGAGGTAGGTAGCACCACCGTTGGAGGTGTTCGGGTCAATTCGAAGGTTCGGGACATGGTGATCACCAGAGCAATAGGAAGACACCTTAGAAGCTACCCTCATGCCATGTTCATGGACATGAGGACTTACTAAAACATCCTCTACTCGACGACCACCTTTCGAGGGGCAAGGCAACAGTGAGGCGTACCCTAGGGGTGGTGTGTGATTTGTGTGTCGTTTTCAGATATTTTTGTCTTGTTCATGGATTGGTGATCTACGCGTTGCTTTTATTTTTGACATTCATTCTTTCATGCAAATTAATTAATAATTAAAAGATGCGGAATTAAAAGTCCTATGCTATTACAAAGGCGCGGGTCCACATCGCCAAATTAATCCAGGACCCGATTTGAAATAAAATAAAGTGCGAGAAAATAAAAACCCTAATTGATCTATTACATGGCTTTGGGAGAATTACATTATATTCACAAAAAGAAATAAAAACGCGAAGAGAATGAAAGTCGGGAATGCGAGGGTGCTGGACCCTTTTAAAGAAATTGAATTAAAATTACGAAATTAATTAAATTAAATGTGAAAGGAAGTTATTTTTGAGTTTTTTGTATTTATGGATTTTTAGTAAGAAAATTAAATTGGAAAAGAAAAGTTAAATAACCCTAATTCTAAATTGTTTTTTTAGTTTATTAAGAAAAGTGTTTTTAGTTTGACCTAATTTTAACTAAATATTTACATGGCAAATTTTATTTACAAAAAATAATAATTAATAATTAATATCGTGAAAAAGAAAAAAAGGATAAAAAATATAAAACCCTAATTCTACATTTTTTTTAATTTATTAAGAAAAATATTCAAAATTAAACCTAGAATTAAAGCTAAATTAATTAATAAGATTTTTTTACAAAATTAACATTAAATAAAATATATTTTTATTTTTGTCTTTCTGATTTTTATTATTTTTTATATTAAAGAAAAAAAATTAATTTATGAATCAAACTAAAAAAAAAGAAATAAAACAAATAAATAGAAAAGAATAAAAGAGAAAGAAAAAAAAATTAATGCAAACCAATGGGGGGTGTTGACCCCAATTTGGAGGTATCTGGCCAACAATTAGGCCCATTGAATTCCTGGCCTTGTTGACTTTTAGTGATTACGTGCGTATGCATTGACTGAATCATTCCATAGGCTTTGGATCTGGACCATTGGGCTGATGTTATGGGACGTGTGGCAAGCCAAGATATGAGGCTGCATGGTAGGCCTCAGGAAGCAAGCTATACAGAATCGCGTTAGGAAGAAAAATATGAAACAAAGTAGGGGGACCTGGGGTTCGAACCCAGGTCCCAAGGCTTACCAATACCCTTCTCCACCAACTGAGCTGCGTGCACATTTGTAACATAATATGACAAGTAATCAACATAAGGCAAAACAATGGTCAGTGGCATTTTTTCGCGTGAAATTCAAACGCACCAACCGCTGGCTTACACATCACCTTCTTCTCCAATTGTTTCGTTTTGCCCTGAAAAAAAACAGTTAAATAGCGGGGGTTTTAAACCCACACTAAATGATGAACATAAAAATAGCGAATAGGCCATCGTGATTCATAAATTAGGCGCGAGGTATGGAATCCATTGGTCATAAGCTTCTGGTTTCAATGGCATGGGTTTCGTGTCTCAATTTTTCCTGAAGAGGAAAGCCCCAAATTTACAGTTACGAAACCCTAGCAAGCTTCAATGGTGGATTCGTGTATAGGGCACGAAACTTCAATTGAATGGTATGGTTAGCTTCAGAAGGATAAGACTAGTACAAAACAAGTGTTAGAAATCAAAAATATGGCATGAATGATGAAACACGATTATGCAAAAAATGTGAAACAGTTTGACTTCTATGTACCAATTCCTGAGGTTGGAAGCGTGGAAAAGGACTCAGTTAGGTTCCTTGATGCCTTAGGAAGCTTTTGGGATCGTTCTCTTGCCTTGAAACGCTTTGGAATGGTGTTTTCAGTTTTGACTTTTTTCACCAAAATTGCAAAGTGTATAAGGGGTTTTGAGCGCAGCTTTCAGGTTGTGTGCATTAGGTTTAGCTTCTGACTTATATGAGGGATGAATTAGGGTTGAAATCAAGTCCAAAAGATCCTTGTATTGATGTATGGAATATTTGATTTTTCATGAATATTTTTCAAATCTTTTCCATGAATATCATGCCAATTTGCACCAAATCTTCCCTTTTTTGTTGTGCACGAAATCTTGAGCAACCAATGTGAACAAATGCTGCATAAAAAGATTCCAATACATTGGTTTAGTATTTTTTCCATATTTTATTTTATTAAATGAATTAATAGTAATTAAAAATTCAAATAAAATAATAAAAATGATGAAATAAATCCCTTTTGGGCCAAATGGTCGTGCATAGCCTTTGGATGATGAATCTTGGAAGAAAATGTGGCCCATTAGCAATTTTGAGGCATTTGAAGTAAAATTGACTTTTCAAATTTCCCAAAAATTTCCCAACTTCCACAAGGCATATCTTGCTCAATTTTTAAGCTTTGATCATGTTATTGGACATTTTTGGAAAGGTCTTGAAGTCCTCTAACCAATGCCTTTGGTCCCATGTCATTTTGATTTACCAATCTCAAGTTATGGCCTTTGACTTAAAGTCCCTTTTTGTTGACTTTTGAAAATGACCTATAATGTTGAAATTGATAACTTTTTATGAGAGCATTTCTTGGACTTGAAGTGTGAAAAAGAGTTGTAGGAAATGTCTTTCTCTTCAAAATGAGCTTTGGATGGAATTTTTCTGATAATCCATGTGGAAGTTATGCCTTGGTCAAGTTACAGTTGACTTTTTCAACTGTCCAAATATGGAAACTTTTGCATCTTGAGACTTTTTGAGCCATGCCTTGAGAATCATGATCAAGAATTGATCAAATGATGTTTGTGGCTTCAAAATAAGATGTTTACCAAAAATTTGAACTTTTGACTGTCAAATGACCATTTTGCCCCTGCAGTTGATTGTAGGGCAATTAGGGTTTTTGACTGTGCAATTTTGTGCTGTAAGTCTTGAAACTTGGCATGAGGATGCTTGATCATATTTATAGGCATGTGGGACTTGTTTGGACCCTTGGAAACTTCATTTTCTTTGTCAGAACCAAAACCCTAGTTTTTGACTGTTAGGAGGCCCTTGAACTGTGCAACCCTTGAGAGATTTTGAAGCATGCTCTTGGCAAATCTTGAAGAATATGGGAGGGAAAATTTTGGGGTACAACAGTTGCCCCTGTTCAATCTTCTTAGACCTGAGGATGCAGATTGGCTGACGTGCCTTTCGTAATCCGAAGGTGGAAGACGATTGAACACTAGAGTGCCCAGAAATTTGCGCTCACATGTTAGCAGTGTGATGGGGGAATGGGCTTATAGATGCCATTTGGAGATTGATGGATAGGATTATGGGCTTATAGATGCCATGCCGAGAGGTGATGGATAGGTGGATGGGCTTATAGATGCCATTCTGAGGGGTGATGGATAAGTGGATGGGCTTATAGATGCCATCCGGGTGTCGATCGCATAAGAGATTCCTTAGCGAGAACTTGCTTACCTGAAAAAGAAAGATGATTACCTGGCCTGTTACAGGAGCTGGTCTTCAAACTCTTTGTGTAGATGTACCCTGACTGGTTACAGGAATTGAATCTGGAGCTTCAAAAAGGTGATGAATGAACCAGGGATGGTTACTACCTCAACGGGACGGTGAGAGAACCTTGAACGATTACTACCTCAACAGGAACGCTGAGAGAAACTTGGAAGATTACTACCTCAACAGGAACGCTGAGAGAACCTTGGACGCTTACTACCTCAACAGGAACGCTGAGAGAACCTTGGATGATTACTACCTCAACAGGAACGCTGAGAGAACCTTGGACGATTACTACCTCAACAGGAACGCTGAGAGAACCTTGGTCGATTGCTACCTCAACAGGAACGCTGAGAGAACCTTGGACGATTACTACCTCAACAGGAACGCTGAGAGAATCTGGGGACGATTACTACCTCAACAGGAACGCTGAGAGAATCTTGGACGACTTCAACCTCAACAGTAACGCTGAGAGAATCTTGGATGCCTTCAACTGGATAAGAAACAGGGAGATCTTAGGGTCGATCTGACTGAACCAGAGAAGGCCTTTGACTGGATAAGAAACAGGAAAATCTTAGGGTCGATTTAACTGAACCGGTCTAGGTCTTGAAATCTTCAACTGGATAAGAATCATGGAGATCTTAGGGTCGATCTGACTGAACCAGAGAAGGCCTTTGACTGGATAAGAAACAGAAAAATCTTAGGGTCGATTTAACTGAACCGGTCTAGGTCTTGAAATCTTCAACTGGATAAGAATCAGGGAGATCTTAGGGTCGATCTGACTGAACCAGAGAAGGCCTTGGACTGGATAAGAAACAGTAAAATCTTAGGGTCGATTTAACTGAACCAGACTAAAGTCTTGAAATATAGCTGAGAACTTAACTGGATCTTTCCTGAAAGGTGAAGGTCAGTCATATGTCATGCATGATACGAATCAAGCGATGATGTCCTCAACATAAATGAGATTTGTAAGATATGATGCATATATGCATGCTATAATGTATGGAAATGTGATGTTTATGAACGTATGTTTTTCTTCTTAGGAAGATAAATCCTTGACGGGTGCCGGGAAGTCACATCCCGGGCTGATGTTGAAGAATAGATTTCGTCGTTTCCGCCGGGGATGATGATTGCAAGAATACCGGTAGGAGAAGATGACTCTGTTGGGGAATAAACTTGGCAAATAGATTACTCTGCGGGGAAAGAGAGGTACTTTGCTGAGGTTGATGAGGATAACTCCGCTGGGGATACCGTTGTTGTGCTCTGTTGGAAGTTTTGATGAACTCCGCTGGGGAATAAGAAGAACTTTGCCGACGACGATCTTTCCGTGGCTTTTGGCTGAGGATAACCCAGTTATATCCTAGTAGGGAAATAACTCTTTGAATAAAGCTGGGCGACGCGTTCGTGCTCTGCGGGGATAAGTTTCCAGAATCTACTGAGGATAAGCTTACTGCTTGGGGAGATGGATTCCAATTTTCCTGGGGAAATTGGATTGGACTCTTCTGGGGAAGTTTTGAGATGCTGGGGAAGTAGCTCCATTGAATGTTTGATATACCACCGGGGAACAATCTTTAGGTCAAGACTGCCGGGGATGCTTGTTAAGAATGCCTGTATATTACTGGGGAATGTTGAGATCTGTTGGAGGATACCCCACTTCCTTAAGGCTGATATTATAGCTTTGCTTGGGGAGAGCATATTGACTTGCTGACACACTCTCTGGGGAATTAAGATATCTGGTTGTGTTCTTCAGCCGAACCTACCTTGATACCTTGGTGGATGGAACAATTAGATCGCTTAGACAACTCTTTATTGCCCCTGTTTCTAATGTTACCTGTAATTAATCCTTTGTTTCGTATGCAAATATTCATGAGTTAGCAAATTATTGTCAATGCATATATCACAAATTGAACCTTAGACGTTCTTCGCAAAACAAAACAGAAAAGGAAAAACAATTGGCAATTTTAACTGAAAAGTATATTTTTGTATTGATTTTTGAATTTGCCTGTAAATAGGCGTTTTATGTACAAGAGGCTGACGTCCTAGTAAGAGAACGCCGCTGAACGAAAGAGTTTATACAAATTTGTACAAGAGAAAATAAAGCAGCTGTTTGAAATGAATGATCCCACTGGGTTTCAACTCTGCTATCGCCTTTATGTCTTTGAGCGTCTCATCACTTGATGACCTTAGTTGAAGATGAAGCTGACTGATCGATGCCGTCTGAACTTGATGTAGATATCAGATTCTGGATGCAAAGTGATCCAATGAGACATAGTATTACGCTTTATCCCTAACTTTTTCCTGGACCGCCCTTTCAGGTTTTCAGTCCACCGGGATACCCATTTTTGCCCAAGCCTCCTTTTCAGGTTTTCGACTTGCCGGGTGTACAGATTTTTTTTCATTTCATCCCTTCATTTTGCCCGAACCCTTTTGGCTCGCCGGGAAGCCCTAAGTTTTGCCTAGGTATGTCAACCTAGCGGGTCTTTATCATGCGTAGTATCTTTTTACTATGTCTGCATTAGCGGGGTGAGGAAGGTCGTCACCATCCATGTTGGTTAGAATCATGGCTCCTCCTGAGAACACATGTTTAACCACAAATGGACCTTCGTACGTAGGGGTCCATTTGCCCCTTGGATCACTCTGAGGAAGAATGATTCGCTTGATTACCAGATCCCCAACTTGATACTCTTGTGGTCGGACCTTCTTGTTAAATGCCCTGATCGTCCGTTTTTGATACGTCTGACCATGACAAATAGCAGCAAGTCTCTTTTCATCAATAAGGTTTAGCTGATCAAGTCGTGTCTGGATCCAATCATCTTCGTTCAGATCTGCATCCTTCATTATCCGGAGAGAGGGTATCTGCACTTCGATCGGTAAGACTGCCTCCATACCGTAGACCAAGGAGAAAGGAGTTGCCCCGGTTGACGTCCTGGCTGAGGTACGGTACCCATGTAGAGCGAACGGTAACATCTCGTGCCAATCTTTATAAGTCACTGTCATCTTCTGCACGATTTTCTTAATATTTTTATTTGCTGCTTCTACGGCCCCATTCATCTTCGGTCTGTAAGGAGAAGAGTTGTGGTGCTGTATCTTAAACTGCTCGCAGAGCTCAGTGATCATCTTGTTATTGAGATTGGTACCTTTGTCCGTAATGATCCTTTCCGGGACGCCGTATCGACGGATCAGGTTATGCCGAATGAATCGTGCCACAACAGTCTTGGTTACCGTAGCGTAGGAAGCTGCTTCAACCCACTTTGTAAAGTAATCAATCGCTACCAGGATGAAGCGATGCCCGTTGGATGCTGTAGGTTTAATCTCACCGATCATGTCTATGCCCCACATTGCAAACGGCCAAGGCTCCGTCAGAACATTCAGAGGAACTGGAGGAACGTGCACCTTATCAGCGTAAATCTGGAATTTGTGGCATGTCCGAGAGTGTTGGTAACAGTCGGCTTCCATTGTGGACCAAAAATACCCTGCCCGAAGGATTTTCTTCGCCATAGTGTGTCCACTGGAATGTGTGCCGAAGGTCCCTTCATGTAGCTCTTCCATGATCCTTTCTGCTTCTGTCTTATCCACACAACGCAGTAAGGTCGAATCATGGTTTCTCTTATACAGGATGCCGTTGCTAAGGAAGAACTTCGCTGCGAACCTTCTCAGAAACTTCTTATCATTGACAGACGCACCTTCAGGGTATTTCTGAGCTTCCAAGTATCTCTTCACTTCATGGTACCAAGGCTTCTCGGTCACCAATTCAGTCTCAAGATCACAACAGTATGCCGGTTCGTCCAGTTTCCAGATGATGATCCGGGGAGCCTCATTGTCCCATTTAACTTTGAACATGGAAGACATCGTAGCTAACGCGTCCGCTAACTGATTCTCCTCTCTTGGGAAATGTTCAAAGGTTATCTCTGTGAAGTGGGGGATCAATGTCAACACACATTCTCTGTAAGGAATAAGATTCAGATGTTTCGTATCCCACTCTCCTTTGATCTGATTGATCACAAGAGAGGAATCTCTGAAGACACTCAGAAACTTGATCCTTAAGTCAATCGCAGCTTGGAGACCCATGATGCATGCCTCATACTCCGCCATGTTGTTGGTACAGTTGAAACATAGCCGGGCAGTGAGTGGAGTATGAGTTCCTTGAGGGGATATGATCACAGCGCCGATACCGTTACCCAAAGCGTTGGAGGCTCCGTCAAAGTGCATAGACCATCGGGATCCTTCCTCAGGTCCTTCATCCGGTCCAGGTACTTCACAATCAGTCACTATCATGATACTCTCGTCTGGAAACTCGAAGTTCATTGACTGATAGTCATCTACTGCCTGATGTGCCAAGTGGTCTGCCAATACACTTCCCTTGATGGCTTTCTGGGTCGTGTACTGAATGTCGTATTCTGTCAAGATCATTTGCCATCTTGCTATTCTCCCAGACAGAGCAGGCTTTTCGAATATGTACTTTATAGGATCCATCTTTGAGATCAATAAGGTAGTGTGAGTCAGCATATACTGTCTCAGCCGGCGAGCAGCCCATACCAAAGCGCAGCAAGTTTTCTCAAGCAGTGAGTATCGGGTCTCACAGTCGGTAAACTTTTTGCTAAGGTAATAAATGGCGTGCTCTTTTCGGCCAGACTCGTCATGCTGCCCCAGCACACACCCCATTGAGTTGTCAAGTACTGTCAGGTATAATATTAGAGGTCTCCCTTCAACCGGTGGCATAAGAATGGGTGGTTCTTGGAGATACTCTTTGATTCTGTCAAATGCAGCCTGACATTCATCATTCCAACGTACTACCTGATCTTTCTTCAGCAGCTTGAAGATTGGTTCACAAGTAGCAGTTAGGTGCGAGATGAATCGAGCAATGTAATTCAGGCGTCCTAAAAAGCCTCTGACCTCTTTCTCCGTCTTAGGAACTAGCATCTCTTGAATGGCTTTGACCTTGGAAGGGTCCACTTGAATACCCTTATCACTTACAACGAAGCCTAGCAACTTCCCAGATCTGACCCCGAAGGTGCACTTATTCGGGTTCAACCTCAGCTTGTACAACTTCAGACGGTCAAACAATTTCTGCAGATGATCTAGGTGCTCTTCCTCAGTCTGGGACCTTGCGATCATGTCGTCAACATACACTTCTATCTCATGATGGATCATGTCATGAAATAAAGCAACCATGGCACGTTGGTAGGTTGCCCCAGCGTTCTTCAGTCCAAAAGGCATGACCTTGTAGCAGAAGGTGCCCCACTGAGTGACAAAGGTAGTTTTTTCCATGTCTTCAGGAGCCATCTTGATCTGATTATAACCTGAGAAACCATCCATGAAAGAAAACACCTTATGCTGAGCAGTATTGTCAACAAGGACATCAATGTGAGGTAGAGGAAAGTCATCCTTGGGGCTGGCCCTGTTCAGATCCCTGTAGTCGACACACATTCTGACCTTTCCATCTTTCTTAGGTACCGGAACCACATTAGCAACCCACTGAGGGTAAGAAGTCACTGCAAGAAACCCGGCATCAAACTGTTTCATAACCTCGGCTTTGATCTTCTCAGACATCTCTGGACGCATACGGCGGACCTTTTGCTTGACCGGAGGGCAGTCTTCCTTAGTAGGCAAATGATGGACCACAATATCAGTATCCAACCCGGGCATATCTTCGTAGGACCAGGCAAAGATCTCCATGTAATCATGTAGCATCTGAGTCAACCGTTGCTTCACGCCGAGCTCTAGGTTGGAACCAATCTTAACTTCCTTCTTGTCCGTCTCAGTACCCAGATTTATTGTGTCCACTGGCTCTTCATGTGGTTGAATTGCCCTCTCTTCCTGGAGTAACAGTCTTGCAAGCTCGCCAGGCACTTCGCAATCATCTTCACCTTCGTCTTCGGCTAAGTTGATCGGATTTTCGAAGTCATAACTGGCAGTAGCAGAGTCGTTACCAGTGAGATCCAGAGTAGATTGAAACCCGTATGAGTGAGTGTGTGTAAATACAGCTGTCTTGCAATATAAAGAAAGGAAAGAAAGGAAAGGAGCATAAGATTTGAAATGCGAGAAAACGTCCAAGATCTTTATTCATGATATATGAGATGACAATTAATATACCCTCACAAATGAAGCCAACGGTGCCTCGGGTAAGACACCGGGCCATAGAGTTTTAATTGTTTATTACAAATAACAAAACATAGGAGTTTATTACTGCGTAACAGGAGTATGATCTTTAGCAGTCCAATTGGTCAATCCACCATCAGTCGTCGGGTAGATCCAGCTTTCAAACTTTGGTTCTTCCACTTCATCTTCGTCCCCAACAGCATTCACTCCTGGATTGGTAATGAGCACAGGAGGTCTTCTGGTCTTTGCCTTGCGCACAGCCTTTTGACCCTCTACAGTAAAACCCAGTCCAAACTTGTCATTTTTTTGTGTAAAGTCAGGGAACCTGCCCCAGTTAGCACATTCACCTTTCTTGATCACAGCCCGGGCATCCTTCAAGGAAGCCATCTTCAAAGGAACATCCTCTTCGACTACTGTTTCCGCCGCTGCCAATGTTGGAGATACCTCTTCGAAATGCTGAAAGGGGGTTTCAATAAACTCCCCGTCCATCTCAATATACCTGAAGCAATTCAAATGGCTCACCATATACTCCTCCTCTCCCTGCACAGTGACAATCTTCCCTCTGACGGGGTACTTGAGTTTCTGGTGTAGGGTAGAGGTCACTGCCCCAGCTTTGTGGATCCAAGGTCGACCCAGTAGACAAGAATACGATGGACGGATATCCATCACATAGAAAGTAGAGTCGAATACTTGAGAATCCACCCGGATAGGAATGTCTACCTCTCCATGAACCATCCTCTTAGAACCGTCAAAGGCTCTGACGATGATGTTGCTAGGTTTCAGCTCCAGGCCCTCACAATCCAACCGGTCTAAGGCCTTCTTGGGTAGCACATTTAGGGAAGAGCCAGTGTCCACCAACACGTGTGCAAGAGTAGTTCCCCTGCATTCAATAGAGACATGCAGGGCGTCATTATGGTCCTTTCCCTTAGCCGTAAGGTCAGCATCTGAGAAACCCAAACCATTGTCCGCTGTCAAATTGGCTACGCAATCAGTAAACTGGACTGCAGATGTCTCCTGTGGCACATGGGCCATTTTGAGAAATGAAATCAAGGCCTTAGCATGGGCCTCTGAGCACAGTAGTAAGGAAAGCATGGAGATTTTGGAGGGTGTATGCCCCAGCTGCTCAACAACATTAAAGTCACTCTTCTTGATTATTTTCAGAATTTCCTCCATCTCTTGTTGGGAGGCTTCAGCATTTACAGATTTTGGTGCCTCCATCCGGGCAGGCTCATCTTCAATCCCTTTGCCCCGAGCATTAGATGACTCGGCAGCAGGGGACACAACTTGATCAGAACTGGGAATAGGTACACTTGCAGGTGTTATAGTAAGGGGTCTTTGAATAGCGGGTGGCGCAATGTCAGGCGAGAAGAGCCTGCCACTGCGGGTAACTTTTGCTGGACCAGTGATATTACTGATGCTGGTGCCAGTGTTGAACTCTTGCTTGATTCCATGTACATACACGTCTGCCCCATAGTGCCAGGGGACAGCCATATCAGATTCGTAGGGGAGAGGCCCCGGAACAGTAATAACAACGGGTGCGACAGTCATGATTTTCACCGGCTTCCTCGGGAGAGCCTTGATCGGATTATTAAAGATTGTAACAACAGAAACTTCTTCCACCGGAACAAACTGAACAACAGTCTTCTTGAACAAAATCTCTTTGTTGTCCATCAGGCTTTGGATGCCCAACTTCAGCAAAGGACAACCAGAAAGGGAAACAACACAGAAAAGGCAACCTTCACTGCAACCCGGAAATAAACCGGCCGACAGTAGGTTCCTCTTAACAGTCATCAAGGGAGTAGCTACATCATTCACAGAAACGGTGTATACATCTTCATCAACGGCATTCACTCCATGCTGGGGCATAAGAGCAGTCACCACATTTGGCCTCTCAGGCGCTTCAAACTGTATCTCTTTTGCGTCAATAAGGTCTTGCACCTTATTCCTTAAGGCCCAACAGTCATCAGTGGAATGTCCCGGGCTATCGGAGTGATAAGCACAGCGGGCATTTGGATTGTATTTCGGAGAGGCAGTATTCACAACTTTCGGGGCCTCCCTGACAGTCACTAAGTTGGTGGACAGCAACTGCGGCAAGATTTGCGATAAAGTCATACTCAAACGGGTAAACTCTCTCCTGGGTCTTTCAGCCCTTTGAGGATTGGTTTGCCGAGGAGCGGCAGCAGGTTTAGCAATCATCACCGCGTTGACAGATTGGCGGCGCTCAGGTTTCTCTTGTCTTCTAGACCCATATACAGCACTGGCCTCCTTCTTAAAGGGCTTCTTCTCAGAACTTGCAGATGCACCCTTCTGAATTTTGCCGGACTTCATTCCAGCCTCTATTCTCTCCCTAGTCAGAATAAGATCAGTAAACCCTGCAGACGAGTTACCGATAAGATGGTTGAAAAACGGCCCAGATAGGGTCCACAAGAACATGTCTACCAACTCCCGGTCAGTTAACGGAGGCTGCACCCTGTCAGCCAGATCCCTCCACTTCTGTGCATGCTCTTTGAAACCTTCGCTTGACCCTAGCGACATACCCTGGAGTTGGGTACGTGTAGGGGCAAGGTCGGCATTATATTGATACTGCTTGTAGAAAGCAGTAGCCAACTCCTCCCAGTTACGAACCTTGGTTCCATCCAGCTGATAGAACCATTCGAGATGAGTCCCTGAAAGACTCTCCTGGAAGAAGTGGATCCACAAGTTCTTGTCCACTGAGTACGGTTGAATCTTCCGCACATAAGATCTGAGATGTAGCTTGGGACAAGACGCCCCGTCATACTTGGTGAAAGATGGTGCCTTAAACTTGTGAGGAATAATCACACCAGTAGATAAGCTCAAGTCTCCGAAATCCAGCCCAGGCACTTGTTGGATCTCCATAGCATTCAGTCTGTCTTCCAACTGCTTATACCGGTCTTCAGCAGGAGGATACTGTTCCTCATTGAAGTCAGTCTCGTTGTCAGAGACTACTGGACTAGGACCTTTTCCCCCTTGGGGACTGCTCTTGCCTATAGAAGAACCAGCCTCTTCATTCTGCAGAGTGTTGCCAAACCTTCGGCCCGAGTTAAAAAGAACAGTTCTCTTCTTCTTCTTCTTCTTCTTCTCCTTCTTCAAGAGTAAAGCCTTCAGCTCTTCTTGGCCTTGAGCCAAACCCATGATCAGTTCCTGAAATTGCGCGTTCTGCGCCTGAAGAGCCTTGATAGACATCTCGGTTGATGATGAGTCAGGATTCATGATGCTGAAATAAACAGCGAAGAACAGTAAGCAACCTGAAAAGAAGGAAACCTGCCATGCACATGATGAATGGAATGCGTATGAGTTATGTTTTCAAAGACAATCGGGAATCAACTTTGTAAACAAAAAGGAACACACTTCATTAGATTCAACTTTGAAAATTTAAATTGTTCAACAGGTTGCCCTTAGGCGTTACATGAAAGGGAAATACTGAAAAGGGAAATAAAAATGTAAAAGAACATCCAAAGCTCCTCATTGATCCCATGGTCTCCTCTTCTCAGTACGGATGTAATCATTCAGAGCTCGCTCATTCTCCAACTGCTTTGTCAGCTTCTGGATCTTCAATTCCTGCTCGTTGAACTTTTCCCGGTAAGAATCCCGCTCTTCTCGCAGTTGCGACCAAGACCTCTTTAATGTCTCATAATCAGTAGGTATCTGAGGAGGGAGGACAGTTGGGGGAACACCATCTTTGTCAGGATACTCAAGAACGATAGGTCTGACGACTTCGTATGGCATACCTAACTTCTGAGCACGGATGCGAACCCATTTGTAGTAGGCTTCCATAGGTAGAGAAGTCTTTGGCCCCAACTCTTGTGGGTTAGCTTTATGAACTTTATCCCAAGCCTTGATGAACCTACGACGCAGCTCGTCACTATCCACCTGAAACTCAAAACTGATGTGAGGCACCAACATCTCATGGGGTCCTGCTCTTCTGGCCCTTCCAAACTGACAGAGCTCTAGACATGGATTGTAAGAGATTCCTCCTTGGGTACCAATCAACGGAACATTAGGGTATTCTCCGCATCGATCAATAACAGATATCTCATCCAAACCTCGGCAAGTCCAAATGATGTCTTTATCAGTGAGAGAGATTAACCTGTGAGCCCAACCTCTTCCTTCTTGGTTCTTCAGTACGAACTTAGGGAGGTGCGAAATAAACCACCTCACCAACAAAGGGATACAACACCATAGAGTTCCTCGTCTTCGGGCAGTACGAGCATGAAGTTGTTGCAGGATGTCACCCAAGAGAGTGGGCACAGGATTCTGAGACATGAAGATCCTTATGGCAGTGACGTTGATGAAGTTGTCAGGATTAGGAAACAAGACTAGCCCATAGATTAAGAGAGCTAGGATGTCTTCATATGCCCTAAAGTCCAAGTCATTCCAGCAACCGTTAGCTTTACCAATCAGAAACTTGGCCAAGAAACCCTTAACTCCGCTTCTAGTCACCCAGTTGTCCATTACTTCTTGATGGGTCAAGGGAAGAGCTGCAACCACCTCATCAAGCTTGAGAGTCTTTTCCCAACCAGTGAAGGGAGTCTGATCCAAGATAGGGATGCCAAGCAAATCAGAGAACTCTTCCAGGGTAGGGACCAGCTGGAAGTCTTGAAAGGTGAAACACTGGTACAGAGGGTCATAGAACTGGGTCAGGACACTCATCAACTGTTGATCCCGCTTTGCAGTGACTAAACTGAGAAGAGAACCATGCCTCTGGATGAAGGAAGTGGTATTTGGAATCCTACTAACCAACTCTTCAAGCAACTCAGGTGGGTGAACAAAATTGAACCGGATAGTATTCCTTCACACAAGCATCATGATGTCCTACAAAACAGAGCAAAGATGAAACCCTCTTGTCTTTGAAATTGTCAGTCCTTATGCAGGATGCATGCAATGCTCATGATGTTATGATGTTATGATAAAGCACACCACAAATAGATACAAAGGCAAACATGGTAAGGCACACAAGTCACACAAGACAAGCCCTTAAAGTTTAGGCCAGCATGAGGTCTAGGTATTACCCTCTTTCAGTTTGTTGGTTCATACCTGTCCTATCAAAGTAACCGGGTTCTTAGGGGATCCCAATATCATTGACTACCCTCAATCGGTCATAACTCCAGCATCGCAATCTTTTCTTGCGGCCAGAACCATCACGAGAGTTTAGCCTCAATGGGCGTAGCATACTGCTACTGTTCTAATGGCCAAGTTGTGTCATTTAAGGTTCTAAAGTCTGTTGGTGCTTAATGACTCATTGGAAGACCCATATTCTCCTCATTGCGACACAAGGGATATCGGTACAGACCAAGGTGCCACACCAATGTAGCCACTGCTTCACCTGTGTCGGTCTACGCCAGACAGGTCCCTCACAGCTTATGCTACCTAAACAGGGTATACCCAGATCCGGGTTAGGATCTATGTAACTGCGATGCAACCCACAATTTAAAGCAAACAAATCAATACAATTGAAAACACAGTTATGAACTATCCTAAGGTACACCTCACTTTAAGTTTATATCCCCAGCAGAGTCGCCAGTTCTGTGATCGGTGGATCTGGAACTGACTGTTTAACGCTGGTTCACGAAATGTCGCGGAAGCAAGAGTCGCCACCGTCTTTTATTTTCTCCAAATGGAAAGGACAAAAGCACAGAAAAATTCCTTATAGAGATTGCTCTCGGTTCGGGAGGTAGATTTATAGAAAGGGGAGGTGTTAGCACCCTTTCTATCCATGGTTATCCATGGGCTCTTAGATACTTGCTCATTGTGTTTTCAAAATTGTTTGTTTGCTTTTCAACTGTGGGTTTAAAAAGGTTTCTTTGAAAATTTCAGTTCGACTCTTGTATCGGTCCTCAAGAGTGTTTGAAAAGTTGCTTTCGAAAGCTTTTTGAAAAGTGTCGGTGTGAAAAGTATTTTTTGATTTGTTTTGAAATTAGAGCAAGTATCTAGAGTCGTCTACCTACCCTAAGGAATTCGTCTGTGTAAATGTCCTTGAAGTAGTGCCATCCCACCATTGAGAGGTAGGTAGCACCACCGTTGGAGGTGTTCGGGTCAATTCGAAGGTTCGGGACATGGTGATCACCAGAGCAATAGGAAGACACCTTAGAAGCTACCCTCATGCCATGTTCATGGACATGAGGACTTACTAAAACATCCTCTACTCGACGACCACCTTTCGAGGGGCAAGGCAACAGTGAGGCGTATCCTAGGGGTGGTGTGTGATTTGTGTGTCGTTTTCAGATATTTTTGTCTTGTTCATGGATTGGTGATCTACGCGTTGCTTTTATTTTTGACATTCATTCTTTCATGCAAATTAATTAACAATTAAAAGATGCGGAATTAAAAGTCCTACGCTATTACAAAGGCGCGGGTCCACATCGCCAAATTAATCCAGGACCCGATTTGAAATAAAATAAAGTGCGAGAAAATAAAAACCCTAATTGATCTATTACATGGCTTTGGGAGAATTACATTATATTCACAAAAAGAAATAAAAACGCGAAGAGAATGAAAGTCGGGAATGCGAGGGCGCTGGACCCTTTTAAAGAAATTGAATTAAAATTACGAAATTAATTAAATTAAATGTGAAAGGAAGTTATTTTTGAGTTTTTTGTATTTATGGATTTTTAGTAAGAAAATTAAATTGGAAAAGAAAAGTTAAATAACCCTAATTCTAAATTGTTTTTTTAATTTATTAAGAAAAGTGTTTTTAGTTTGACCTAATTTTAACTAAATATTTACATGGCAAATTTTATTTACAAAAAATAATAATTAATAATTAATATGGTGAAAAAGAAAAAAAGGATAAAAAATATAAAACCCTAATTCTATATTTTTTTAATTTATTAAGAAAAATATTCAAAATTAAACCTAGAATTAAAGCTAAATTAATTAATAAGATTTTTTTACAAAAATAACATTAAATAAAATATATTTTTATTTTTGTCTTTCTGATTTTTATTATTTTTTATATTAAAGAAAAAAATTAATTTATGAATCAAACTAAAAAAAAAAAGAAATAAAACAAATAAATAGAAAAGAATAAAAGAGAAAGAAAAAAAAATTAATGCAAACCAATGGGGGGTGTTGACCCCAATTTGGAGGTATCTGGCCAGCAATTAGGCCCATTGAATTCCTGGCCTTGTTGACTTTTAGTGATTACGTGCGTATGCATTGACTGAATCATTCCATAGGCTTTGGATCTGGACCATTGGACTGATGCTATGGGACGTGTGGCAAGCCAAGATATAAGGCTGCATGGTAGGCCTCAGGAAGCAAGCTATACAGAATCGCGTTAGGAAGAAAAATATGAAACAAAGTAGGGGGACCTGGGGTTCGAACCAAGGTCCCAAGGCTAACCAATACCCTTCTCCACCAACTGAGCTGCGTGCACATTTGTAACATAATATGACAAGTAATCAACATAAGGCAAAACAATGGTCAGTGGCATTTTTTTTGCGCGAAATTCAAACGCACCAACCCCTGGCTTACACATCACCTTCTTCTCCAATTGTTTCATTTTGCCCTGAAAAAAAACAGTTAAATAGCGGGGGTTTTAAACCCCCACTAAATGATGAACATAAAAATAGTGAATAGGCCATCGTGATTCATAAATTAGGCGTGAGGTATGGAATCCATTGGTCATAAGCTTCTGGTTTCAATGGCGTGGGTTTCGTGTCTCAATTTTTCCTGAAGAGGAAAGCCCCAAATTTACAGTTACGAAACCCTAGCAAGCTTCAATGGTGGATTCGTGTATAGGGCACGAAACTTCAATTGAATGGTATGGTTAGCTTCAGAAGGATAAGACTAGTACAAAACAAGCGTTAGAAATCAAAAATATGGCATGAATGATGAAACACGATTATGCAAAAAATGTGAAACAGTTTGACTTCTATGTACCAATTCCTGAGGTTGGAAGCGTGGAAAAGGACTCAGTTAGGTTCCTTGATGCCTTAGGAAGCTTTTGGGATCGTTCTCTTGCCTTGAAACGCTTTGGAATGGTGTTTTCAGTTTTGACTTTTTTCACCAAAATTGCAAAGTGTATAAGGGGTTTTGAGCGCAGCTTTCAGGTTGTGTGCATTAGGTTTAGCTTCTGACTTATATGAGGGATGAATTAGGGTTGAAATCAAGTCCAAAAGATCCTTGTATTGATGTATGGAATATTTGATTTTTCATGAATATTTTTCAAATCTTTTCCATGAATATCATGCCAATTTGCACCAAATCTTCCCTTTTTTGTTGTGCACGAAATCTTGAGCAACCAATGTGAACAAATGCTGCATAAAAAGATTCCAATACATTGGTTTAGTATTTTTTCCATATTTTATTTTATTAAATGAATTAATAGTAATTAAAAATT
Organism: Vicia faba; assembly: GCA_948472305.1. NCBI lineage: Eukaryota > Viridiplantae > Streptophyta > Magnoliopsida > Fabales > Fabaceae > Vicia > Vicia faba. Next base: position 24,047 of record CATIWC010000294.1, read on the forward strand.
CAAATAAAATAATAAAAATGATGAAATAAATCCCTTTTGGGCCAAATGGTCGTGCATAGCCTTTGGATGATGAATCTTGGAAGAAAATGTGGCCCATTAGCAATTTTGAGGCATTTGAAGTAAAGTTGACTTTTCAAATTTCCCAAAAATTTCCCAACTTCCACAAGGCATATCTTGCTCAATTTTTAAGCTTTGATCATGTTATTGGACATTTTTGGAAAGGTCTTGAAGTCCTCTAACCAATGCCTTTGGTCCCATGTCATTTTGATTTACCAATCTCAAGTTATGGCCTTTGACTTAAAGTCCCTTTTTGTTGACTTTTGAAAATGACCTATAATGTTGAAATTGATAACTTTTTGTGAGAGCATTTCTTGGACTTGAAGTGTGAGGAAGAGTTTTAGGAAATGTCTTTCTCTTCAAAATGAGCTTTGGATGGAATTTTTCTGATAATCCATGTGGAAGTTATGCCTTGGTCAAGTTACAGTTGACTTTTTCAACTGTCCAAATATGGAAACTTTTGCATCTTGAGACTTTTTGAGCCATGCCTTGAGAATCATGATCAAGAATTTATCAAATGATGTTTGTGGCTTCAAAATAAGATGTTGACCAAAAATTTGAACTTTTGACTGTCAAATGACCATTTTGCCCCTGCAGTTGACTGTAGGGCAATTAGGGTTTTTGACTGTGCAATTTTGTGCTGTAAGTCTTGAAACTTGGCATGAGGATGCTTGATCATATTTATAGGCATGTGGGACTTGTTTGGACCCTTGGAAACTTCATTTTCTTTGTCAGAACCAAAACCCTAGTTTTTGACTGTTAGGAGGCCCTTGAACTGTGCAACCCTTGAGAGATTTTGAAGCATGCTCTTTGCAAATCTTGAAGAATATGGGAGGGCAAATTTTGGGGTACAACAGTTGCCCCTATTCAATCTTCTTAGACCTGAGGATGCAGATTGGCTGACGTGCCTTTCGTAATCCGAAGGTGGAAGACGATTGAACACTAGAGTGCCCAGAAATTTGCGCTCACATGTTAGCAGTGTGATGGGGGAATGGGATTATAGATGCCATTTGGAGATTGATGGATAGGATTATGGGCTTATAGATGCCATGCCGAGAGGTGATGGATAGGTGGATGGGCTTATAGATGCCATTCTGAGGGGTGATGGATAAGTGGATGGGCTTATAGATGCCATCCGGGTGTCGATCGCATAAGAGATTCCTTAGCGAGAACTTGCGTACCTGAAAAAGAAAGATGATTACCTGGCCTGTTACAGGAGCTGGTCTTCAAACTCTTTGTGTAGATGTACCCTGACTGGTTACAGGAATTGAATCTGGAGCTTTAAAAAGGTGATGAATGAACCAGGGATGGTTACTACCTCAACGGGACGGTGAGAGAACCTTGAACGATTACTACCTCAACAGGAACGCTGAGAGAACCTTGGAAGATTACTACCTCAACAGGAACGCTGAGAGAACCTTGGACGCTTACTACCTCAACAGGAACGCTGAGAGAACCTTGGATGATTACTACCTCAACAGGAACGCTGAGAGAACCTTGGACGATTACTACCTCAACAGGAACACTGAGAGAACCTTGGTCGATTGCTACCTCAACAGGAACGCTGAGAGAACCTTGGACGATTACTACCTCAACAGGAACGCTGAGAGAATCTGGGGACGATTACTACCTCAACAGGAACACTGAGAGAATCTTGGACGACTTCAACCTCAACAGTAACGCTGAGAGAATCTTGGATGTCTTCAACTGGATAAGAAATAGGGAGATCTTAGGGTCGATCTGACTGAACCAGAGAAGGCCTTTGACTGGATAAGAAACAGGAAAATCTTAGGGTCGATTTAACTGAACCGGTCTAGGTCTTGAAATCTTCAATTGGATAAGAATCAGGGAGATCTTAGGGTCGATCTGACTGAACCAGAGAAGGCCTTTGACTGGATAAGAAACAGAAAAATCTTAGGGTCGATTTAACTGAACCGGTCTAGGTCTTGAAATCTTCAACTGGATAAGAATCAGGGAGATCTTAGGGTCGATCTGACTGAACCAGAGAAGGCCTTGGACTGGATAAGAAACAGTAAAATCTTAGGGTCGATTTAACTGAACAAGACTAAAGTCTTGAAATATAATGAGAACTTAACTGGATCTTTCCTGAAAGGTGAAGGTCAGTCATATGTCATGCATGATACGAATCAAGCGATGATGTCCTCAACATAAATGAGATTTGTAAGATATGATGCATATATGCATGCTATAATGTATGGAAATGTGATGTTTATGAACGTATGTTTTTCGTCTTAGGAAGATAAATCCTTGACGGGTGCCGGGAAGTCACATCCCGGGCTGATGTTGAAGAATAGATTTCGTCGTTTCCGCTGGGGATGATGATTGCAAGAATACCGGTAGGAGAAGATGACTCTGTTGGGGAAAAAACTTGGCGAATAGATTACTCTGCGGGGAAAGAGAGGTACTTTGCTGAGGTTGATGAGGATAACTCCGCTGGGGATACCGTTGTTGTGCTCTGTTGGAAGTTTTGATGAACTCCGCTGGGGAATAAGAAGAACTTTGCCGAGGACGATCTTTCCGTGGATTTTGGCTGAGGATAACCCAGTTATATCCTGGTAGGGAAATAACTCTTTAAATAAAGCTGGGCGACGCGTTCGTGCTCTGCGGGGATAAGTTTCCAGAATCTACTGGGGATAAGCTTACTGCTTGGGGAGATGGATTCCAATTTTCCTGGGGAAACTGGATTGGACTCTTCTGGGGAAGTTTTGAGATGCTGGGGAAGTAGCTCCATTGAATGTTTGATATACCACCGGGGAAAAATCTTTAGGTCAAGACTGCCGGGGATGCTTGTTAAGAATGCCTGTATATTACTGGGGAATGTTGAGATCTGTTGGAGGATACCCCACTTCCTTAAGGCTGATATTATAGCTTTGCTTGGGGAGAGCATATTGACTTGCTGACACACTCTCTGGGGAATTAAGATATCTGGTTGTGTTCTTCAGCCGAACCTACCTTGATACCTTGGTGGATGGAGCAATTAGATCGCTTAGACAACTCTTTATTGCCCCTGTTTCTAATGTTACCTGTAATTAATCCTTTGTTTCGTATGCAAATATTCATGAGTTAGCAAATTATTGTCAATGCATATATCACAAATTGAACCTTAGACGTTCTTCGCAAAACAAAACAGAAAAGGAAAAACAATTGGCAATTTTAACTGAAAAGTATATTTTTGTATTGATTTTTGAATTTGCCTGTAAATAGGCGTTTTATGTACAAGAGGCTGACGTCCTAGTAAGAGAACGCCGCTGAACGAAAGAGTTTATACAAATTTGTACAAGAGAAAATAAAGCAGCTGTGTGAAATGAATGATCCCACTGGGTTTCAACTCTGCTATCGCCTTTATGTCTTTGAGCGTCTCATCACTTGATGACCTTAGTTGAAGATGAAGCTGACTGATCGATGCCGTCTGAACTTGATGTAGATATCGGATTCTGGATGCAAAGTGATCCAATGAGACATAGTATTATGCTTTATCCCTAACTTTTTCCTGGACCGCCCTTTCGGGTTTTCAGTCCACCGGGATACCCATTTTTGCCCAAGCCGCCTTTTCAGGTTTTCGACTTGCCGGGTGTACAGATTTTTTTCATTTCATCCCTTCATTTTGCCCGAACCCTTTTGGCTCACCGGGAAGCCCTAAGTTTTGCCTAGGTATGTCAACCTAGCGGGTCTTTATCATGCGTAGTATCTTTTTACTATGTCTGCATTAGCGGGGTGAGGAAGGTCGTCACCATCCATGTTGGTTAGAATCATGGCTCCTCCTGAGAACACATGTTTAACCACAAATGGCCCTTCGTACGTAGGGGTCCATTTGCCCCTTGGATCACTCTGAGGAAGAATGATTCGCTTGATTACCAGATCCCCAACTTGATACTCTTGTGGTCGGACCTTCTTGTTAAATGCCCTGATCGTCCATTTTTGATATGTCTGACCATGACAAATAGCAGCAAGTCTCTTTTCATCAATAAGGTTTAGCTGATCAAGTCGTGTCTGGATCCAATCATCTTCGTTCAGATCTGCATCCTTCATTATCCGGAGAGAGGGTATCTGCACTTCGATCGGTAAGACTGCCTCCATACCGTAGACCAAGGAGAAAGGAGTTGCCCCGGTTGACGTCCTGGCTGAGGTACGGTACCCATGTAGAGCGAACGGTAACATCTCGTGCCAATCTTTATAAGTCACTGTCATCTTCTGCACGATTTTCTTAATATTCTTATTTGCTGCTTCTACGGCCCCATTCATCTTCGGTCTGTAAGGAGAAGAGTTGTGGTGCTGTATCTTAAACTGCTCGCAGAGCTCAGTGATCATCTTGTTATTGAGATTGGTACCGTTGTCCGTAATGATCCTTTCCGGGACGCCGTATCGACGGATCAGGTTATGCCGAATGAATCGTGCCACAACAGTCTTGGTTACCGTAGCGTAGGAAGTTGCTTCAACCCACTTTGTAAAGTAATCAATCGCTACCAGGATGAAGCGATGCCCGTTGGATGCTGTAGGTTTAATCTCACCGATCATATCTATGCCCCACATTGCAAACGGCCAAGGCGCCGTCAGAACATTCAGAGGAACTGGAGGAACGTGCACCTTATCAGCGTAAATCTGGCATTTGTGGCATGTCCGAGAGTGTTGGTAATAGTCGGCTTCCATTGTGGACCAAAAATACCCTGCCCGAAGGATTTTCTTCGCCATAGTGTGTCCACTGGAATGTGTGCCGAAGGTCCCTTCATGTAGCTCTTCCATGATCCTTTCTGCTTCTGTCTTATCCACACAACGCAGTAAGGTCGAATCATGGTTTCGCTTATACAGGATGTCGTTGCTAAGGAAGAACTTCACTGCGAACCTTCTCAGAAACTTCTTATCGTTGACAGACGCACCTTTAGGGTATTCCTGAGCTTCCAAGTATCTCTTCACTTCATGGTACCAAGGATTCTCGGTCACCAATTCAGTCTCAAGATCACAACAGTATGCCGGTTCGTCCAGTTTCCAGATGATGATCCGGGGAGCCTCATTGTCCTATTTAACTTTGAACATGGAAGACATCGTAGCTAACGCGTCCGCTAACTGATTCTCCTCTCTTGGGAAATGTTCAAAGGTTATCTCTGTGAAGTGGGGGATCAATGTTAACACACATTCTCTGTAAGGAATAAGATTCGGATGTTTCGTACCCCACTCTCCTTTGATCTGATTGATCACAAGAGAGGAATCTCCGAAGACACTCAGAAACTTGATCCTTAAGTCAATCGCAGCTTGGAGACCCATGATGCATGCCTCATACTCCGCCATGTTGTTGGTACAGTTGAAACATAGTCGGGCAGTGAGTGGAGTATGAGTTCCTTGAGGGGATATGATCACAGCGCCGATACCATTACCCAAAGCGTTGGAGGCTCCGTCAAAGTGCATAGACCATCGGGATCCTTCCTCAGGTCCTTCATCCGGTCCAGGTACTTCACAATCAGTCACTATCATGATACTCTCGTCTGGAAACTCGAAGTTCATTGACTGATAGTCGTCTACTGCCTGATGTGCCAAGTTGTCTGCCAATACACTTCCCTTGATGGCTTTCTGGGTCGTGTACTGAATGTCGTATTCTGTCAAGATCATTTGCCATCTTGCTATTCTCCCAGACAGAGCAGGCTTTTCGAATATGTACTTTATAGGATCCATCTTTGAGATCAATAAGGTAGTGTGAGTCAGCATATACTGTCTCAGCCGGCGAGCAGCCCATACCAAAGCGCAGCAAGTTTTCTCAAGCAGTGAGTATCGGGTCTCACAGTCGGTAAACTTTTTGCTAAGGTAATAAATGGCGTTCTCTTTTCGGCCAGACTCGTCATGCTGCCCCAGCACACACCCCATTGAGTTGTCAAGTACTGTCAGGTATAATATTAGAGGTCTCCCTTCAACCGGTGGCATAAGAATGGGTGGTTCTTGGAGATACTCTTTGATTCTGTCAAATGCAGCCTGACATTCATCATTCCAACGTACTACCTGATCTTTCTTCAGCAGCTTGAAGATTGGTTCACAAGTAGCAGTTAGGTGCGAGATGAATCGAGCAATGTAATTCAGGCGTCCTAAAAAGCCTCTGACCTCTTTCTCCGTCTTAGGAACTAGCATCTCTTGAATGGCTTTGACCTTGGCAGGGTCCACTTGAATACCCTTATCACTTACAACGAAGCCTAGCAACTTCCCAGATCTGACCCCGAAGGTGCACTTGTTCGGGTTCAACCTCAGCTTGTACAACTTCAGACGGTCAAACAATTTCTGCAGATGATCTAGGTGCTCTTCCTCAGTCTGGGACCTTGCGATCATGTCGTCAACATACACTTCTATCTCATGATGGATCATGTCATGAAATAAAGCAACCATGGCACGTTGGTAGGTTGCCCCAGCGTTCTTCAGTCCAAAAGGCATGACCTTGTAGCAGAAGGTGCCCCACTGAGTGACAAAGGTAGTTTTTTCCATGTCTTCAGGAGCCATCTTGATCTGATTATAACCTGAGAAACCATCCATGAAAGAAAACACCTTATGCTGAGCAGTATTGTCAATAAGGACATCAATGTGAGGTAGAGGAAAGTCATCCTTGGGGCTGGCCCTGTTCAGATCCCTGTAGTCGACACACATTCTGACCTTTCCATCTTTCTTAGGTACCGGAACCACATTAGCAACCCACTGAGGGTAAGAAGTCACTGCAAGAAACCCGGCATCAAACTGTTTCATAACCTCGGCTTTGATCTTCTCAGACATCTCTGGACGCATACGGCAGACCTTTTGCTTGACCGGAGGGCAGTCTTCCTTAGTAGGCAAATGATGGACCACAATATCAGTATCCAACCCGGGCATATCTTCGTAGGACCAGGCAAAGATCTCCATGTAATCATGTAGCATCTGAGTCAACCGTTGCTTCACGCCGAGCTCTAGGTTGGAACCAATCTTAACTTCCTTCCTGTCCGTCTCAGTACCCAGATTTATTGTGTCCACTGGCTCTTCATGTGGTTGAATTGCCCTCTCTTCCTGGAGTAACAGTCTTGCAAGCTCGCCAGGCACTTCGCAATCATCTTCACCTTCGTCTTCGGCTAAGTTGATCGGATTTTCGAAGTCATAACTGGTAGTAGCAGAGTCGTTACCAGTGAGATCCAGAGTAGATTGAAACCTGTATGAGTGAGTGTGTGTAAATACAGCTGTCTTGCAATATAAAGAAAGGAAAGAAAGGAAAGGAGCATAAGATTTGAAATGCGAGAAAACGTCCAAGATCTTTATTCATGATATATGAGATGACAATTAATATACCTTCACAAATGAAGCCAACGGTGCCTCGGGTAAGACACCGGGCCATAGAGTTTTAATTGTTTATTACAAATAACAAAACATAGGAGTTTATTACTGCGTAACAAAAGTAACAGGAGTATGATCTTTAGCAGTCCAATTGGTCAATCCACCATCAGTCGTCGGGTAGATCCAGCTTTCAAACTCTGGTTCTTCCACTTCATCTTCGTCCCCAACAGCATTCACTCCTAGATTGGTAATGAGCACAGGAGGTCTTCTGGTCTTTGCCTTGCGCACAGCCTTTTGACCCTCTGCAGTAAAACCCAGTCCAAACTTGTCAGTTTTTTGTGTAAAGTCAGGGAGCCTGCCCCAGTTAGCACATTCACCTTTCTTGATCACAGCCCGGGCATCCTTCAAGGAAGCCATCTTCAAAGGAACATCCTCTTCGACTACTGTTTCCGCCGCTGCCAATGTTGGAGATACCTCTTCGAAATGCTGAAAGGGGGTTTCAATAAACTCCCCGTCCATCTCAATATACCTGAAGGAATTCAAATGGCTCACCATATACTCCTCCTCTCCCTGCACAGTGACAATCTTCCCTCTGACGGGGTACTTGAGTTTCTGGTGTAGGGTAGAGGTCACTGCCCCAGCTTTGTGGATCCAAGGTCGACCCAGTAGACAAGAATACGATGGACGGATATCCATCACATAGAAAGTAGAGTCGAATACTTGAGAACCCACCCGGATAGGAATGTCTACCTCTCCATGAACCATCCTCTTAGAACCGTCAAAGGCTCTGACGATGATGTTGCTAGGTTTCAGTACCAGGCCCTCACAATCCAACCGGTCTAAGGCCTTCTTGGGTAGCACATTTAGGGAAGAGCCAGTGTCCACCAACACGTGTGCAAGAGTAGTTCCCCTGCATTCAATAGAGACATGCAGGGCGTCATTATGGTCCTTTCCCTTAGCCGTAAGGTCAGCATCTGAGAAACCCAAACCATTGTCCGCTGTCAAATTGGCTACACAATCAGTAAACTGGACTGCAGATGTCTCCTGTGGCACATGGGCCGTTTTGAGAAATGAAATCAAGGCCTTAGCATGGGCCTCTGAGCACAGTAGTAAGGAAAGCATGGAGATTTTGGAGGGTGTATGCCCCAGCTGCTCAACAACATTAAAGTCACTCTTCTTGATTATTTTCAGAATTTCCTCCATCTCTTGTTGGGAGGCTTCAACATTTATAGATTTTGGTGCCTCCATCCGGGCAGGCTCATCTTCAATCCCTTTGCCCCGAGCATTAGATGACTCGGCAACAAGGGACACAACTTGATCAGAACTTGGAATAGGTACACTTGCAGGTGTTATAGTGAGGGGTCTTTGAATAGCGGGTGGCGCAATGTCAGGCGAGAAGAGCCTGCCACTGCGGGTAACTTTTGTTGGACCAGTGATATTGCTGATGCTGGTGCCAGTGTTGAACTCTTGCTTGATTCCATGTACATACACGTCTGCCCCATAGTGCCAGGGGACAGCCTTATCAGATTCGTAGGGGAGAGGCCCCGGAACAGTAATAACAACGGGTGCGACAGTCATGATTTTCACCGGCTTCCTCGGGAGAGCCTTGATCGGATTATTAAAGATTGTAACAACAGAAACTTCTTCCACTGGAACAAACTGAACAGCAGTCTTCTTGAACAAAATCTCTTTGCTGTCCATCAGGCTTTGGATGCCCAACTTCAGCAAAGGACAACCAGAAAGGGAAACAACACAGAAAAGGCAACCTTCACTGCAACCCGGAAATAAACCGGCCGATAGTAGGTTCCTCTTAACAGTTATCAAGGGAGTAGCTACATCATTCACAGAAACGGCGTATACATCTTCATCAACGGCATTCACTCCATGCTAGGGCATAGGAGCAGTCACCACATTTGGCCTCTCAGGCGCTTCAAATTGTATCTCTTTTGCGTCAATAAGGTCTTGCACCTTATTCCTTAAGGCCCAACAGTCATCAGTGGAATGTCCCGGGCTATCGGAGTGATAAGCACAGCGGGCATTTGGATTGTATTTCGGAGAGGCAGTATTCACAACTTTCGGGGCCTCCCTGACAGTCACTAAGTTGGTGGACAGCAACTGCGGCAAGATTTGCGATAAAGTCATACTCAAACGGGTAAACTCTCTCCTGGGTCTTTCAGCCCTTTGAGGATTGGTTTGCCGAGGAGCGGCAGCAGGTTTAGCAATCATCACCGCGTTGACAGATTGGCGGCGCTCAGGTTTCTCTTGTCTTCTAGACCCATATACAGCACTGGCCTCCTTCTTAAAGGGCTTCTTCTTAGAACTTGCAGATGCACCCTTCTGAATTTTGCCGGACTTCATTCCAGCCTCTATTCTCTCCCCAGTCAGAATAAGATCAGTAAACCCTGTAGACGAGTTACCGATAAGATGGTTGAAAAACGGCCCAGATAGGGTCCCCAAGAACATGTCTACCAACTCCCGGTCATTTAACGGAGGCTGCACCCTGCCAGCCAGATCCCTCCACTTCTGTGCATACTCTTTGAAACCTTCGCTTGACCCTAGCGACATACCCTGGAGTTGGGTACGTGTAGGGGCAAGGTCGACATTATATTGATACTGCTTGTAGAAAGCAGTAGCCAACTCCTCCTAGTTACGAACCTTGGTTCCATCCAGCTGATAGAACCATTCGAGATGAGTCCCTGAAAGACTCTCCTAGAAGAAGTGGATCCACAAGTTCTTGTCCACTGAGTACGGTTGAATCTTCCGCACATAAGATCTGAGATGTAGCTTGGGACAAGACGCCCTGTCATACTTGGTGAAAGATGGTGCCTTAAACTTGTGAGGAATAATCACACCAGTAGATAAGCCCAAGTCTCCGAAATCCAGCCCAGGCACTTGTTGGATCTCCATAGCATTCAGTCTGTCTTCCAACTGCTTATACTGGTCTTCAGCAGGAGGATACTGTTCCTCATTAAAGTCAGTCTCGTTGTCAGAGACTACTGGACTAGGACCTTTTCCCCCTTGGGGACTGCTCTTGCCTATAGAAGAACCAGCCTCTTCATTCTGCAGAGTGTTGCCAAACCTTCGGCCCGAGTTAAAAAGAACAGTTCTCTTCTTCTTCTTCTTCTCCTTCTTCAAGAGTAAAGCCTTCAGCTCTTCTTGGCCTTGAGCCAAACCCATGATCAGTTCCTGAAATTGCGCGTTCTGCGCCTGAAGAGCCTTGATAGACATCTCGGTTGATGATGAGTCAGGATTCATGATGCTGAAATAAACAGCGAAGAACAGTAAGCAACCTGAAAAGAAGGAAACCTGCCATGCACATGATGAATGGAATGCGTATGAGTTATGTTTTCAAAGACAATCGGGAATCAACTTTGTAAACAAAAAGGAACACACTTCATTAGATTCAACTTTGAAAATTTAAATTGTTCAACAGGTTGCCCTTAGGCGTTACATGAAAGGGAAATACTGAAAAGGGAAATAAAAATGTAAAAGAACATCCAAAGCTCCTCATTGATCCCATGGTCTCCTCTTCTCAGTACGGATGTAATCATTCAGAGCTCACTCATTCTCCAACTGCTTTGTCAGCTTCTGGATCTTCAATTCCTGCTCGTTGAACTTTTCCCGGTAAGAATCCCGCTCTTCTCGCAGTTGCGACCAAGACCTCTTTAATGTCTCATAATCAGTAGGTATCTGAGGAGGGAGGATAGTTGGGGGAACACCATCTTTGTCAGGATACTCAAGAACGATAGGTCTGACGACTTCGTATGGCATACCTAACTTCTGAGCACGGATGCGAACCCATTTGTAGTAGGCTTCCATAGGTAGAGAAGTCTTTGGCCCCAACTCTTGTGGGTCAGCTTTATGAACTTTATCCCAAGCCTTGATGAACCTACGACGCAGCTCGTCACTATCCACCTGAAACTCAAAACTGATGTGAGGCACCAACATCTCATGGGGTCCTGCTCTTCTGGCCCTTCCAAACTGACGGAGCGCTAGACATGGATTGTAAGAGATTCCTCCTTGGGTACCAATCAACGGAACATTAGGGTATTCTCCACATCGATCAATAACAGCTATCTCATCCAAACATCGGCAAGTCCAAATGATTACTTTATCAGTGAGAGACATTAACCTGTAAGCCCAACCTCTTCCTTCTTGGTTCTTCAGTACGAACTTAGGGAGGTGCGAAATAAACCACCTCACCAACAAAGGGATACAACACCATAGAGTTCCTCGTCTTCGGGAAGTACGAGCATGAAGTTGTTGCAGGATGTCACCCAAGAGAGTGGGCACGGGATTCTGAGACATGAAGATCCTTATGGCAGTGACGTTGATGAAGTTGTCAGGATTAGGAAACAAGACTAGCCCATAGATTAAGAGAGCTAGGATGTCTTCATATGCCCTAAAGTTCAAGTCATTCCAGCAACCGTTAGCTTTACCAATCAGAAACTTGGCCAAGAAACCCTTAACTCCGCTTCTAGTCACCCAGTTGTCCATTACTTCTTGATGGGTCAAGGGAAGAGCTGCAACCACCTCATCAAGCTTGAGAGTCTTTTCCCAACCAGTGAAGGGAGTCTGATCCAAGATAGGGATGCCAAGCAAATCAGAGAACTCTTCCAGGGTAGGGACCAGCTGGAAGTCTTGAAAGGTGAAACACTGGTACAGAGGGTCATAGAACTGGGTCAGGACACTCATCAACTGTTGATCCCGCTTTGCAGTGACTAAACTGAGAAGAGAACCATGCCTCTGGATGAAGGAAGTGGTATTTGGAATCCTGCTAACCAACTCTTCAAGCAACTCAGGTGGGTGAAAAAAATTGAACCGGATAGTATTCCTTCGCACAGGCATCATGATGTCCTACAAAACAGAGCAAAGATGAAACCCTCTTGTCTTTGAAATGGTCAGTCCTTATGCAGGATGCATGCAATGCTCATGATGTTATGATGTTATGATAAAGCACACCACAAATAGATACAAAGGCAAACATGGTAAGGCACACAAGTCACACAAGACAAGCCCTTAAAGTTTAGGCCAGCATGATGTCTAGGTATTACCCTCTTTCAGTTTGTTGGTTCATACCTGTCCTAATAAAGTAACCGGGTTCTTAGGGGATCCCAATATCATTGACTACCCTCAATCGGTCATAACTCCAGCATCGCAATCTTTTCTTGCGGCCAGAACCATCACGAGAGTTTAGCCTCAACGGGTGTAGCATACTGCTACTGTTCTAATGGCCAAGTTGTGTCATTTAAGGTTCTAAAGTCTGTTGGTGCTTAATGACTCCTTGGAAGACCCATCTTCTCCTCATTGCGACACAAGGGATATCGGTACAGACCAAGGTGCCACACTAACGTAGCCACTGCTTCACCCGTGTCGGTCTACGCCGGATAGGTCCCTCACAGCTTATGCTACCTAAACAGGGTATACCCAGATCCGGGTTAGGATCTATGTAACTCCAATGCAACCCACAATTTAAAGCAAACAAATCAATACAATTGAAAACACAGTTATGAACTATCCTAAGGTACACCTCACTTTAAGTTTATATCCCCAGCAGAGTCGCCAGTTCTGTGATCGGTGGATCTGGAACTGACTGTTTAACGCTGGTTCACGAAATGTCGCGGAAGCAAGAGTCGCCACCGTCTTTTATTTTCTCCAAATGGAAAGGACAAAAGCACAGAAAAATTCCTTATAGAGATTGCTCTCGGTTCGGGAGGTAGATTTATAGAAAGGGAAGGTGTTAGCACCCTTTCTATCCATGGTTATCCATGGGCTCTTAGATACTTGCTCATTGTGTTTTCAAAATTGTTTGTTTGCTTTTCAACTGTGGGTTTAAAAAGGTTTCTTTGAAAATTTCAGTTCGACTCTTGTATCGGTCCTCAAGAGTGTTTGAAAAGTTGCTTTCGAAAGCTTTTTGAAAAGTGTCGGTGTGAAAAGTATTTTTTGATTTGTTTTGAAATTATAGCAAGTATCTAGAGTCGTCTACCTACCCTAAGGAATTCGTCTGTGTAAATGTCCTTGAAGTAGTGCCATCCCACCATTGAGAGGTAGGTAGCACCACCGTTGGAGGTGTTCGGGTCAATTCGAAGGTTCGGGACATGGTGATCACCAGAGCAATAGGAAGACACCTTATAAGCTACCCTCATGCCATGTTCATGGACATGAGGACTTACTAAAACATCCTCTACTCGACGACCACCTTTCGAGGGGCAAGGCAACAGTGAGGCGTACCCTAGGGGTGGTGTGTGATTTGTGTGTCGTTTTCAGATATTTTTGTCTTGTTCATGGATTGGTGATCTACGCGTTGCTTTTATTTTTGACATTCATTCTTTCATGCAAATTAATTAACAATTAAAAGATGCGGAATTAAAAGTCTTACGCTATTACAAAGGCGCGGGTCCACATCGCCAAATTAATCCAGGACCCGATTTGAAATAAAATAAAGTGCGAAAAAATAAAAACCCTAATTGATCTATTACATGGCTTTGGGAGAATTACATTATATTCACAAAAAGAAATAAAAACGCGAAGAGAATGAAAGTCGGGAATGCGAGGGCGCTGGACCCTTTTAAAGAAATTGAATTAAAATTACGAAATTAATTAAATTAAATGTGAAAGGAAGTTATTTTTGAGTTTTTTGTATTTATGGATTTTTAGTAAGAAAATTAAATTGGAAAAGAAAAGTTAAATAACCCTAATTCTAAATTGTTTTTTTAATTTATTAAGAAAAGTGTTTTTAGTTTGACCTAATTTTAACTAAATATTTACATGGCAAATTTTATTTACAAAAAATAATAATTAATAATTAATATGGTGAAAAAGAAAAAAAGGATAAAAAATATAAAACCCTAATTCTACATTTTTTTAATTTATTAAGAAAAATATTCAAAATTAAACCTAGAATTAAAGCTAAATTAATTAATAAGATTTTTTTACAAAAATAACATTAAATAAAATATATTTTTATTTTTGTCTTTCTGATTTTTATTATTTTTTATATTAAAGAAAAAAATTAATTTATGAATCAAACTAAAAAAAAGAAATAAAACAAATAAATAGAAAAGAATAAAAGAGAAAGAAAAAAAATTAATGCAAACCAATGGGGGGTGTTGACCCCAATTTGGAGGTATCTGGCCAGCAATTAGGCCCATTGAATTCCTGGCCTTGTTGACTTTTAGTGATTACGTGCGTATGCATTGACTGAATCATTCCATAGGCTTTGGATCTGGACCATTGGACTGATGCTATGGGACGTGTGGCAAGCCAAGATATAAGGCTGCATGGTAGGCCTCAGGAAGCAAGCTATACAGAATCGCGTTAGGAAGAAAAATATGAAACAAAGTAGGGGGACCTGGGGTTCGAACCCATGTCCCAAGGCTTACCAATACCCTTCTCCACCAACTGAGCTGCGTGCACATTTGTAACATAATATGACAAGTAATCAACATAAGGCAAAACAATGGTCAGTGGCATTTTTTTCGCGCGAAATTCAAATGCACCAACCGCTGGCTTACACATCACCTTCTTCTCCAATTGTTTCGTTTTGCCCTGAAAAAAAACAGTTAAATAGTGGGGGTTTTAAACCCACACTAAATGATGAACATAAAAATAGCGAATAGGCCATCGTGATTCATAAATTAGGCGCGAGGTATGGAATCCATTGGTCATAAGCTTCTGGTTTCAATGGCGTGGGTTTCGTGTCTCAATTTTTCCTGAAGAGGAAAGCCCCAAATTTACAGTTACGAAACCCTAGCAAGCTTCAATGGTGGATTCGTGTATAGGGCACAAAACTTCAATTGAATGGTATGGTTAGCTTCAGAAGGATAAGACTAGTACAAAACAAGCGTTAGAAATCAAAAATATGGCATGAATGATGAAACACGATTATGCAAAAAATGTGAAACAGTTTGACTTCTATGTACCAATTCCTGAGGTTGGAAGCGTGGAAAAGGACTCAGTTAGGTTCCTTGATGCCTTAGGAAGCTTTTGGGATCGTTCTCTTGCCTTGAAACGCTTTGGAATGGTGTTTTCAGTTTTGACTTTTTTCACCAAAATTGCAAAGTGTATAAGGGGTTTTGAGCGCAGCTTTCAGGTTGTGTGCATTAGGTTTAGCTTCTGACTTATATGAGGGATGAATTAGGGTTGAAATCAAGTCCAAAAGATCCTTGTATTGATGTATGGAATATTTGATTTTTCATGAATATTTTTCAAATCTTTTCCATGAATATCATGCCAATTTGCACCAAATCTTCCCTTTTTTGTTGTGCACGAAATCTTGAGCAACCAATGAGAACAAATGCTGCATAAAAAGATTCCAATACATTGGTTTAGTATTTTTTCCATATTTTATTTTATTAAATGAATTAATAGTAATTAAAAATTCAAATAAAATAATAAAAATGATGAAATAATTCCCTTTTGGGCCAAATGGTCGTGCATAGCCTTTGGATGATGAATCTTGGAAGAAAATGTGGCCCATTAGCAATTTTGAGGCATTTGAAGTAAAGTTGACTTTTCAAATTTCCCAAAAATTTCCCAACTTCCATAAGGCATATCTTGCTCAATTTTTAAGCTTTGATCATGTTATTTGACATTTTTGGAAAGTTCTTGAAGTCCTATAACCAATGCCTTTTGTCCCATGTCATTTTGATTTACCAATCTCAAGTTATGGCCTTTGACTTAAAGTCCCTTTTTGTTGACTTTTGAAAATGACCTATAATGTTGAAATTGATAACTTTTTGTGAGAGCATTTCTTGGACTTTAAGTGTGAAGAAGAGTTGTAGGAAATGTCTTTCTCTTCAAAATGAGCTTTGGATGGAATTTTTCTGATAATCCATGTGGAAGTTATGCCTTGGTCAAGTTACAGTTGACTTTTTCAACTGTCCAAATATGGAAACTTTTGCATCTTGAGACTTTTTGAGCCATGCCTTGAGAATCATGATCAAGAATTGATCAAATGATGTTTGTGGCTTCAAAATAAGATGTTGACCAAAAATTTGAACTTTTGACTGTCAAATGACCATTTTGCCCCTGCAGTTGACTGTAGGGCAATTAGGGTTTTTGACTGTGCAATTTTGTGCTGTAAGTCTTGAAACTTGGCATGAGGATGCTTGATCATATTTATAGGCATGTGGGACTTGTTTGGACCCTTGGAAACTTCATTTTCTTTGTCAGAACCAAAACCCTAGTTTTTGACTGTTAGGAGGCCCTTGAACTGTGCAACCCTTGAGAGATTTTGAAGCATGCTCTTGGCAAATCTTGAAGAATATGGGAGGGCAAATTTTGGGGTACAACAGAGGGGTAAAGAGATTGCTTTGGTTAAAGTGGTTTGGCTAGGAGCTTCCGGAGAAAGCGTGGCTTGGGAGTTGGAGAGCAAGATGTGGGACTCATATCCTGAGTTGTTTGATTAAGGTAAATTTTCGAGGACGGAAATATTCTAAGTGGGGGAGAGTTGTAACGCCCGTAATTTAATTAATTATTTAATTGAATTATTTTTGGAATATTTGTGAAGTTGTGTTATGATGATAGTTGATGTGTTATTGTTATTGGATTTATTTATTCTATTAAGTCGTGGAATAATATTTCAATAATAATATTATTTGATGTGAGCTTGTTTTAAAGAATAGAAGTAGTAGAAGGGGTGTAGGAGTTTTAAGCACATTAAGGCATAATAAGAATTATAGGGTTATTATATTAGTTTTTATAATTAATAATAAGAAAAGAAGAAGCAGTAAGAGGAGAAAGAAATAAGGGTTGGAAGAGAACATGAAAGTTGCAGAAAAGAAGGAAAAGAGCAAAACAGAATTCAATCGGAAAAGAATCATAGAGCAATCTTCAATCCAAGGTAAGGATGGGGATCTGACTCTATAATAGGGTTTAAATGATGATTAGTATGTGGGATTTGATGTGAAAGATTGTTTGGTTTATGATTGAATTATAAACATTGTTGTTTGATGAGAATCGATGATTTAGAGATGAGTAATGATGCCCTAATGTTGTATAATTGATGTGGAAACATAGGATTATCATAATTGATGATTACCTATGATTAGAGGATGTTTTTAGGGCCTAAAGCATGGAAACCGCAATGAAAATGCAGTGAAATCGCAGAAAATATTCATGACAGAACAGTATGTGTCGACCCCAAAAGCCATGCGTCGATGCATGAAGGCTTTTAGACTCAGGATGAGTCGATACGAAGAAGCCATGTGTCGATACATGCAGGCTTTTAGACTCAAGATGAGTCGATACATAGGACCATGTATCGATACATGCAGTGTTGTAGACTCAGTATAAGTCGATACAACGGGAGTATGCGTCAACTCATGTAGCGTGTTAAGCCCAGTACGCGTCGACTCAAGACATTACGTGTCGATTCATGTAGTCTGGTTTTTTTGACAGATTCATTTCCAGAGGCTGTAACTTGAGTTTTCAGACTCTGTTTAAGGTGTCGTTCGAAGTGTTAGATAGCTAACGCGATGAACTTCATTCTTAAGGATTAAAATGAAGGATAAGAAGAATGATCGGAGTAACCCAATTTAGGATTAGAGTTAGTTTCCCGCATTAATCATTATGATGATTTTGCGAAGTATGATGAGGATAAGATGATTATAGATTATTGTTTGGTTCATAACAGTAAGATTAATGATGATAATAATGTAGTATTACATAATTAATAATATGTAGAGGTTTGGTAATTTAGAGGTAAGCCTTAGATGATTAATTAATTATAGGCAATATCATGTTGTAGGCTTATGGCCAATGTTGAAGGATTGTCGATCTACCGTTGTATTGTTGTTATGGCTGAGTTGTTGTGAATTATGATGATAAATGATGTTGATGAATTATGATGATAAATGATGTTGATGAATATGATGATAAATGATGTTGATGAATTATGTTGATAAATGATGTTGATGAATGATGTTGAGATGCCTCTACTAATTGGCAGCTATTAAGATGTAGGCTTCTAGCCAACGATGATGTTGCATTGAGATATTGTTAATTATGGTGTTGTCATTACATTCATGATTATGTCACATACATTGCATTTCAAGATGGAGCTGATGCTCGTTAACATGGCCTGTATTGGTGAATATTAAGATGAACGCTTATGCCTTGTTGATGCCTCTATTTATTGGCAATTATTTTGAGATGGGAGTTCTGCTCCAATGGTACCACATGCATTTGCATAGTATTGAGTCACATTATATGATTGCATGAAGAAGTTGTGTATTGATGCGATGAATGTGTATTATTGTTGGTATTCTGTTGCGAGTATTGTGGTTTATAAGATAAGAAGTGGTGATGTTATGTGATCTAATTTAATATATTATTTATCATATGTTTTATTATATTGTTAGATATCTCACCCATTCTGTTTGAATGTTACCCTTACATTGGTAACATGCAGGTAATCCAGAGTGAAGGTTGTATACCTTTAGTAGTTCGAGTCGGTTTCATTGCTTTGATACGTAACACTCGGGGGGGGGGGGGGGGGGGGGATGAACGCTTGTTGCTTTTAATTATTTATTATTTTAGTTGTTGAACTTTAATTTGATTGTTGCTAAGTATGTGTTGTTTTGGAGTTGCTGTAACGAGGGACAAAGATGTTATTAAGAATTCCGCTGCGTAGATGTTTAAGTTGTTGAATTATTATGCTGATAGTTCATCCGAAGTTTTAAAGTGTTATATATCTACATTAAATGCAATGTGTTTTTAAAGTTGATTTTTTGGCATCCTGATTCAGTTGCATGAATTTTATGACTCTGATTTACATTTATAATTGCCGGGTAGAATTGGGGTGTTACATACTCACTACCACAATTATAAGAAAGGAGCATTTGCATCATCTCAAAATGGAGGACATAGCCTTGGATTTAAAATCAATAAGATATCACTCAATACCCAAGTTGAAAATGGATCACTTTACTACATATCTTAGAAGTATAGTAGCTTGAATCACTACAAGATCAACAAAAGTCTAATCTTTTGAGAAAGAGTTTTAAAGTAAAAATCCAAATTGGCAAAAAAATAGTTTGACTGATGTTAATGACTTTTAGTCTTAAAAAAGATGTCAAAGTATGATTAAGTTAATTAAAGGTTTGATTAAGAAAATATTTTTGAAAATTCATGGAGCTAAGTCCAAGTTTAATATGAAAGCAATTCAAGTTTGAAATAAGAAGAGTTTTGAAAAGGAGGGAGAAGATTTTTGAAATTGAAGAATATAAGAGGAGATGAAGAGGCTATCCTATATACACAAAGTAAAATCTAAGGAAAGAACAATGTAACCAATAAGAAGCCAAAATTTGACATAAATAAGTCGATGTAGAATTCATATCCTTTGGATTAAAACCAAGCAAACATAATACTAAACCTCAGGTGAATACTAAGCTTCAGATGAATTAGGAACTAAGTAAAGTCTTCACTGATAAAAAAATTGGCCAGAGTAAAACCTGTACATAGTGGAATTCCCAATCATAGACAAAGCATGGAATTAGAATAACCTGCACACAAAAACCTCACAAAAACATTAACCAAAGATCACAAAGTCCAAGGTCTCAGGAACTCACAACTCCAAAGTGTCGGGGATAGTAACTAGATAGTCCAAGTAACCTTAACATTTTTAATGTCCAAGTTGATTATTAGGTATATTTACATAAGAAAGTTAAGCTCAAGTGAGAAAAGATGAAAAAGACATAGAGTAAATACTCAACTCAACTGAGCAAAAGGAAAATAGCATGATATATAAATTCTTAAAGGTAAATGACATAAAGTAAGGATTTAAAAGAAATGTATAAAGCAATAACATAAAGTAATGTCAATGGTTAATAGTCAATGGTTAGAAGATGTTGTACCCCAAAATTTGCCATCCCTTTTTCACAAGAAATCACAATCCCAGGGTTTTCTCAGATTCTCAAGATTGGCTCAAGAATCGATCAAAGAGACTTTTCTTTGGCAGCAGATCAAGAATTAGGGTTTCTCTCGCATTTCTCAGAAGAAACTGAATTCTCAGAAATTCAGTTAACTGTCACATGTTTTCACACTTTTTAAGCCTATTGAAATATTGTTGTTTGTTCTCAAGGTTTGTTTATCTAGGATAAGAGATAGGAGCTGAGATGGTCATTTGAAATAGTCAGGTTTTGTTTGATCCAGGTTAACCAGACAATGTGCGTCTGTTAAGACATTTGCTTGCTAATGGAAGGAAATGCTTGCTTGTTTATTGGAATACATAATGCGTATTTTGATTGGAATGTTGTTGCAAGGTTACGAGATTGCAAAGTTTTGGGATTACTTGGAATTTAAGTTATTTGTATTAGAATTGTTGGAATACAATTTCAATTATTTTGATCTGAGAATCTTAAAGGGTTAAGTGAAGATGCAAGGAAAGAATTACAAGATATTGACAGTAGAAAGTTTTATTGGATATCAGATGATCTCATAAAAGCTTTCTTCATTCATTTCAAATGTTGTTACAAAAATAATTTATTATTTGAATAATGTATGTTTTACAACTTATAGTATTTGAAAAAATAAATGATTACAATAAATGGAAAATAAATCTAAGTCTAAGTCATTGCTCCATTGCTCCCATGCTCAAAGTCTCCGGCTTCTTCTGCTTTGTCACCGTCCAATTTGTGCTCACATGAAAAAAGACAAAGGAAAAAAGATTAGTGCAATCAGTTGAATATGAAAAGAATTTTCAAATAAAAAGAAAGGAAAATATTCATCATTAAAGTTTTCCGTCCGGAATCAGAGTGCTATTTTTCATCACGTTTTATTTTTCTCTTTGCAAATCACAAGAAGATTGCTCTTCTTGGTTCACAAAGAGAAAAATAAAAGTGCAAATTGAAGAATGCAAAAGCAATTATTCAAAAACATAGCAAGGCGCCAAAACTGCAACAAGGCAAACCAAGGCAGCAGAAACTAAATGCAAGTTGTCAAGCTGCATTACAAAACTGTTAAGCTAAACAATGCAGCAACTAAATGCAACAGGATGCCAACTAAACTAAACATTGCAACAACATTGCAGCTAACCAAGTCTTGCAACATACAAAACTGTCAAGCAAAGAAAACTGAGTTACAAAGCAACTGGATGCAAACTGTACAAATGCAGCAAGTACACAATGCAGCAGGGTAGCAGGCTAAAAGAAAAAGGCAGGAGGTAAACCAAATCACAAGCCAAAAAGCTTGTCATAGCTGTTTCATCATTTTCCATAAAAATAGGCAAACTTTTCAGAATAATAAGAAAAAGAAAAAATGCTTTGTCATGGAGAGAGAAAGAGAGAAAGATATCACCTTGGTGAGAGTGTACTGTTTGGCAAGAAGGATGTCACAAGTTACAAACAAGAAAAAGGATATAAGAACTATCAAAGAGCACAAAGAAAAGGAGAGGACATTGGTGTCAAAAAAACTCCAAACTGTGAAGAGTTTTCACAAAAGTCCAAACCTGTTAACAAAAGTACAAACATGTGCAAATAGTTTCAAACAAACAGCTAAGCATATCAGTTTCACACAAACCCTGTGAATAAACTAACAGAATACCCCAAGCATGCCAAACTACTCAAACTGTAAGCCCAACAGTAACAACCAAGCTGTAACAAGCTCACCAAACATGCCAAGTCCAAGCCAACAGCCTGCTAACCAAAAGCAGGCCTGAAGCTGCAAGACCATAGCCAAAAAACTGCTGCAATCATACAACCTGCAAAAACTTGCCAAACTGCAAAACAAGCAGAAACCACAACTCTCCCAACACACAAAAAAAAACTGTTAACAGTTTCAGAACAACCACAACCTGCAGAACCAAACTGCACTTCCAAACAAACTTCCAAAACCCTGTGAACCTCAACCAACAACCAAGTTTCAACAAGAAGCAATAAACAAGGTTTAATCATCATCATTATCAACCATTTCAATAACCAAATCAGTTTCAGTAACAACAACAAACCAACAAAAGTTTTAGGAACTTGCAGAACAAGCATCATCATAAATAATCCATACCAATATTCAAGTTTCAACAAAAAAAGACCATCGACCAAAAGCTTCAGAAATCAACAAATCCAAGCTTACAAAGAACACAGTTTCAGAACAAGCAATCAACATTCAACAAACAAAAACAACAAGTCTCAGATTATCAAATCATTATCGACAAACATCAAACAAGTTTCAGAATAGCAACATTCAACATTCAAGATAGAGGAAAAGAAATAGGGTTTCAGAAAGAAATCATCATTAACAAGAATAATCAGAAACAATCAAAAGATCCAGGATAGTCATCATCAACAATCAAGCATCATCATTCAAGGTTCAAAAAGAACAACAAAAAGAGATACCAGAAGCTTGTGCCTCGTGTTCGTCACCATCTCTTCCCTCCTCCGCCTCTAGCCACCAGGGAGCTTCGTCTCACCCTCTCTCTCTCTTGTCCAGAAAAAACTCACAGGTATATCTCTCTGCATCTCAAACATGAACAATGAATAAAGCTTGAAAACTGTAAAAAAAACAAACATGAAACTGTAAAACTTAAACAAGAAACGAACTATACCGTTTTGCAACCAAGGCCTTGGGTCTTTGTGAGGAAATGAGAGAGTGAGGGTTGCTCCGGCAGCATAGGTAGGAGGGGGAGATCAGAACATTCATTTGAATGAGAGAAGTGAAGAAGAAAATGAAGCAAGCGGCGCCGTTGTAACCACAAGGAGCACATAAACCCTAATTTGTCACACAACCCCTAAAACGAAACCATTTGTGCATTGGGCTTGTCCGCCCTATACAACCAAAGCCCATCTAATTGCTAGCTGGAGCACCCCCTCCATTATGCCCCTTTTCTTCTTCTTCATTTTTTTTGTTTTGGGCTTCAAACACATTTCAGCAATCCTAAGCCCATCTTAAGTTTCAATTTATTTTCTTTTGTTTAAACAAATACCAATGTTTTGTTAATCAACTCATTTTAATTAATTTGTTTTATTTTGTTAATAATAACACTAATAATATTTATTTTCTTAAATTAATTTTATTTTCTTGTTTTATTAATTAATTTTGTTTCATAATGAAAATACCAAAAAAAAAGCATTTTAATTGATTTAATTAATTTTGTTTTCTTTAAACCCTTTTTTTTATTTATTGATTAATAAAAAATAATAGAAATTTTGTTTAACTAATTTTTCTTCCTTTAAACTTTTTATTTACATGATTAATAAAACACATACAAAGAATAATAATAATATAATATTTAATCTTTCTTTTTTAGAATAGATTTTTATTTGTTTATGTTTTAAGTAAATACATGCATTTCATAATTGATTGATTTTCTTTATTTTATAATTTGTTATGGCTTTATATTGAATTGCGACAATTCGATTTGGTTGTAACACATGATATTTGGACATTATTATTCTTGTGAGACTCATCCCCATTTGTAAATAATTGTACCCCCATCCCCGGACACTTTTGTAATAACTTAGAATTTTAATTCCCGCACTTTATGCTTTCAATTATGCCATGATTAGAGATTAGGGTTTGTATGCCAACATCCAAAATCAAAACAAATAGCTTGACTAATGCCAAGACAAAAATGCATGAAAATCAATACATAATGCACACTTGCACCTCTAGGGTTACATCCACTTGTTGCCTTAAAAATGGGCCATGTTATGCATGTTGAGTATCTTGACAATACAAAAACAAAACAAAAGGTCATAGTCCCTCGATGACGCTATCTTGGTTGCCAGTACAAAATGATCTAGTCCCTCGGAAAATTTGCTAAAAATACTTAACACAATTTCTATCATGGTCTATACGATGACCCGCGCTTGTCCCGTTTAACATCCTAATACAAGGTTGCTTACCAAATGCAATGGTAAAACAACACTGTCAAAAGGGTTAAAAACGTATAGGAAAGATCTTTGTGTAAAATAGGGTAGACAACTCTTAATTACTTGATCAAAACTTGCAAAACATCCTTGCTATTTTCAAAACACACCTCACAACGCAATTTCAAAACATTTCCCCAAAACAAACTTTCAAACATTGAAATATCTTTTCAAAAGGACAAACACCTTTGTATATATTCAAACAAGAATCATTACAAAGGTTGCCACAATGATGGCCTCTTTTTCAAAGCATTTTCAAAACCACACACACAAAGCACCATTTCAAACAATTGGAAAAGCAAAGCAAGTGATCTAAACAAGTAACTAAGAGCCCATGGAAAACCATGGATGAAAAGGGTGTTAGCACCTTCCCTTTTCATAATCTACCCCCCGAGCCCAAGAAAACATCTCAAAGGTCTTTCCTGTGCTTTTTGACCTTTCCTTAGGATAAAATAAAAAGTCGGTGGCGACTCTTGCTAAACCGCACAATTGCGAACACAAACGCAAAACCTCAAGTCAGTTCTCCCACCGTATCACAGAACTGGAGACTCTGCTGGGGACATTTCAAAAGTGGGGTTACCTTAGGGTTTTAGATCACCTTTACATGCTTATCTTGCTTGATTTGTCTGCTTTACTTTTTGGGTTAGGGTTTGGGTTTGTTTTAAATCCTACACCCGGATTTGGGGGCACCTTTTAGGTAAGTAGCAATAAACTGCGAGGGAACTGTGCGGGGTATACCGACATGGTTGAAGCAGTGGCTATGTTAGTGCAACATATTTGTGGGTACCAGTAGCCTTTGAGTCAATCAAAGAGAATACGGGGCCGCTGAGTGATGTCATAAAGCACTATTGATTTCTTAGAACCTTACTTAACCATCTTGGCCTTATTAGGGGTAGTGAGATGACCGGCTTTGGTGCAGTCTGAAGTTGGTAGATACTCGATACTACACTCATTGAGGGTTGTTTTCTTGGAATATTTCGGTCGCCAGTAAAGTGGCTAAACTGAAACAATGAACACAGAAAATAATCCAGTGATATTGAGCTCCTTAGAACTCGGTTACTATTTATAGGACAGGTTGAGCCAACTAACTTCAAAAGGGTACTTACCTACAAACTCCATGCAAGCCTAAACCTAAGGACTTGTCTGCTTTGTGTGAATGTGATTATCTGTATATACACTTGCTTACTTTTTCATATTTGTACATAACATCATAACATCATACCATAGCATTTTCAATAACCATTTCAAGGATCTCGATGGTCTTTGATGCAGGATCACGTTGAACCAGACGTCTCCCAAAGGGCAAGAGGATTCATTTTTCTCTAAACAAACGCCTTCAAAGATCAAGTACAACAACTTGAATCGAGGGCTATGACCCACTTGACATGGTGAGCTTGATTCTCGTGGAAAGACATCCACCAATACAAAGTCCTCCAATCAAAGATGTTGATCGAAGTTCAACCTCTAACATTTCTTGTGTTTACCCCGCGAGATCCTTGAAAACATGCATCCACATATCATTCATCGTATCATGACAGAATTTCCATTTCCAGGTCTCCTTATTTTCCTACTGTTTATTTCAGTAGAGATGGCTCTAGAGAGGACTGCCAAAGATATCCAGGCTCAGAACGCTCAACTTCAAGAAATGTTCTTGAACATGTCCAAGGGGCAGGAAGAAGTGAAAGCTCTCCTCACAAGGGGTATGGTCCTAGGGAATCCAGGCGGCATCAGGAATGATCAGTTGGAAGGACTACAGATTAAGTTGGCAACAATGAAAATCCAGATCATGGGACAACTGGTGGGCCAGATGGCTCTCATCCAAAACCTGGCTCAAGGACAAGAAGAGCTAAATGTCCTCATCAAAAAACTGCACCAGGATAGATGTAACCAAATGGGGCAAACGACTAGGGTTGAGGATCAATTCATCATTCAACCTCCTTTGAGACAAGAAGTCAAGGGAAAATCTCCCCAGTTTGTTTCAGGGTCACAAGCCCAACAACAGCCTCACCAGCATCAACAGGGTAATCGGCGTAAGCAAAATACATCTGGAAGGCGCTTCACTGAGATTAACATGCCATTATCTCAAGTACTACAATGCTTGTTGGAGGTCAATCTGACTGTATTAAGGGATCCTCTTCGGAATCTCAATACCTCTGCTCTTGGCTATCATCCTAATGCATTTTGTGCATACCACTCCTATAGTCCTGGACATGACACCGACGATTGTTGGGCTTTGAAAAACAAGACCCAAGACTTGATTGACAGAGGAGTGCTGGAATTCACACAGGATGGCCAGATGAAAATCTTCTGCTGAGGGTTCTCCACCTGAAATGACAAGTTTGAACTAAGAGGCTTTTGTTTCATTTGAATTTTCAAGTTGTAATTTCTTTTGTTATTCAAACAATTATCTGTTGATGTCAAACTCTGTTTCATTAATGCATTGCATATGTTTGTCTTGAATTTATCCATTCGTTTTCACTATTCTTGAACTATGCTTTCTACTTTCTTTATGACATTTAACTCTTGCTAAAAGTTACAAGCCTTTAGAGGGAGGATGACGAAAACAATACCACAATCTCATACAGTATGCTTTTGGACAGACCTTGCTGACGATGTATAGGCGTTTCTTTCAAATCCTAAACATTGGAGTTATAAGGAAGATAATCCCTAGTTAACCCCTTCGAGCCAAAGAAGTAGAAGTTTTTTGTTTTAACACAAATTGAAACCTTTGATCAAACCTGGGGTAGGGTAGTCTCTCAGTTAATTCAAAATGTGCGTTTAGCCACAAATTCTCAGTTCATAATACAATGAATGATATCAAAAACATTCCTTTGGAACCAAAAAACAGTGATGGTTCCTTATCTTGTAGGCAGTCATTATCTCTCAAAAAAGAAAAGCCCACTGAGCCAAAACCTACAAAGGAGGCTTAAGAAAGCTGGGGCATCCCGCTGACTGTAAATCTCGAAAATAAGAACAGTCAGGCAAAAATTAGGGATAATGAGTCAAAAGAAAGAGGTCACTACAAATCCTCAACAACATGAAAAAATGTTGCAAAAAATGACTTCCTTCCAAAAAATTCAACTTGTGTGAACCATCACCAAAACATCGTTCCAAGACTCATTTGGAGTTCAACGCACAATTAACTGAGTATAGGATTGAAGAACATCACGAAGAGCGGGTGGGTACAAATATACTTGAGCCTTTATCCTTTGTTTCTTAAACCGTGAACCAAGCCACGTTACAACCCTTCAAAAATCCTAATTGAAGCATGGGTTAGTTCGAAAGCATACTGTTACAAAAGGTATCCTGACTCCTGTAAGGCTTTGCTCTAAATCTTGTGTTGAATTTGTCTTATAAAAGTTTTCTGCTAAAAAACGCATTTTTCAAAATTTCAAGACGAGCATAAATTTTGCATTATTTGAATACCATTGTTTGCATATGGCTATTTGTTTGACAGCGAAGAAGTTCACGCAGTGAATGTTCCGATGAACGAAAGCTCTCTCAGTGAACAAAATCATTTCAAGGGGGATGACACTTCCTTTGCAAAAATCTCCTATCAACAAAGGGGACATAACATGGCATTGTCCAATAAACCTGGGGCAGTCCAATCAAGATTTCAAGAAATATCTCAAAGTCCAATTAACTTGGGGCAGTCCAGTCAAGATTTCAAGAAATCTCTCAATTACAGAGTAACCTGGGGCAAGTCTCTGTCACCGTCACTTGGGGCATTGAGCGTCAATCCCAACAAAGGGTTGCGTACAGTCCAAATTTCCTGGCAGTGCCACAAACATTTGATACTAGGGGAATTGACGAATCTCTCCAAAATCCTTCTGAAAAGAAATTCAAGAATCCTCGAGAAGTTCATCACCTCTCTAGCAGACCAACGGTCATGGGTTTATTTCCCCAACACTTGTCAAGGATTTATTCTCCAAAACAAATTACATTTCAACAACATTCATAACATATGCAGATGGATCGGCAGGTAAAGGTTATCATTACCTTTTGGAGTAGCAATCGTCCAAGGTTCCTTCATTACCTTTTGGAGTAGCAGTCGTCAAAGATTCCTTCATCATTCGGTTGAGTCAAAGTTAATCCAAGACCTTCTATGGTTCAGTCAAATTGACACTAAGATCTCCCTGATTCTTATTCCAGTGGAAGATATTCCGGGTTTTCCTGTTTCGGATAAGTCTCTCAACGATTTATTCTGATCCACTTCCAGATTTTTCACTATCAGAGACGAAGAATCCAACTCTTTTCTCCATCACCAGTTTAGGATTTATTTTCCCCAACGAAAAGTTGTCTTGAAAAACATTACACATTTGTGCCTCAGGACATCATACAACGCAATCTCATTTACTTTGAGAACGTCATTGTTTAATATATGTCATGCCACTAACCTTTACTTTTCAGGAAAGATGCAATCAATCGCTCACAACATTCTGTATCGTGAAGCCTGAATGTTGACCAGATAACAGTTAACCATTAACAGAATGAAGATTCTCATCCCTAAAACCTCAGAAGATTGGCATACTCCCAAGCTCCTGATACCGTTAACAGAATGAAGATTCTCATTCTTGAAACCCCAGAAGATTGGCATACTCCCAACCTCCTGACCCAAACGCCTGAATGAAGATTCTCATTCTTGCTTCCCCAGTAGATTGGAATACACCCAAGCTCCTGATATTCCCGACAGAATGAAGATTCTCATTCCCAAAGTGGCATATAACCTGAATTCCTGATATTCCCGACAGAATGAAGATTCTCATTCTCAAAGTGGCATATAACCTGAATTCCTGATATTCACGACAGAATGAAGATTCTCATTCTCAAAGTGGCATATAACTTGAGCTCCTGATATTCCCGACAGAATGAAGATTCTCATTCCCAAAGTGGCATATAACCTGAATTCCTGATATTCCCGACAAAATGAAGATTCTCATTCTAAAAGTGGCATATAACCTGAATTCCTGATATTCCCGACAGAATGAAGATTCTCATTCTCAAAGTGGCATATAACCTGAATTCCTGATATTACCGACAGAATGAAGATTCTCATTCTCAAAGTGGCATATAACCTGAATTCCTGATATTCCCGACAGAATGAAGATTCTCATTCTCAAAGTGGCATACAACCCGAGTTTCTGATATTCCCGACAGAATGAAGATTCTCATTCTCAAAGTGGCATACAACCTAAACTCCTGAACTTCTTCCAAACAGGAATAAGCTTTTCCCAGAGTCCTGAGCTTACTCCCCGACAGTATAGCTATTCCCCACAGAGTTTTTACTCCCCAACAAAATCAAGATTCTCATCCTTGATTCTCCAGTAAAGTTGCCAGAGCCTTCTTTATTCTTAGCATAAATCTGTCAGAGTTTTTAATCCACTGCAGATCAAAGATTCTCGTTCTTGACTCCTCAGCACAAATTCCCCTAGCATAATGAAGATTCTCATTCTCAATTCCCCACAAAGTTTTCAATATTCCCCAGCAGAGTTCTCCTCAAACAACAAAATAGGAATCCCCAGTAGATTTTCATACAACCCAAACTCCTGATTTCCCCAGCAGTATAGCTTCTCCCCATAAAGGTTATCAAAAAGCTCGAAGACACATAACAGTGGTCCAGGATTTATCTTCCCCGACAACGGTCAAATATTTTATTATCTCCAGTTATCCAGGATTTATCTTCCTCAGCAAGATGGCTAATCAGCATACATGTGCATACATTGCATTCATATATCATAAACATTGATAAAGCACATATATTGCATCATACATTTCATGCAACATAACTTTGTGTTTCAGCTAATATTTTACCCTTTTCAGGATAAGATTAGCAAGCTTCGACTTCAAGAATCTTGAAGACAGTTTACAGATGCTCCAAACATGGATGTTAATCTATCGCTTATTCAGATTCCGCCTCATTGAAAATAGTTTACGGGTGCTTCCAAACATGGATGTCAATCTATCGCTTGTTCAGATTCAGCCTTCTGAAAACAGTTTACGGGTGCTTCGAAACATGGATGTTAATCTATCGCTTGTTCAGATTCAACTTCTGAAAACAGTTTACAGATGCTCCAAACATGGATGCTAGTCTATCGCTTGTTCAGATTCAACTTCTGAAAACGGTTTACGGGTGCTTCCAAACATGGATGTCAATCTATCGCTTGTTCAGATTCAACTTCTGAAAAAAGTTTATGGACGCTCCAAACATGGATGCTAATCTATTGCTTGTTCAGATTCAACTTCTGAAAACAGTTTACGGACGCTCCAAACATGGATGTCAATCTATCGCTTGTTCAGATTCAACTTCTGAAAACAGTTTACGGACGCTCCAAACATGGATGTCAATCTATCGCTTGTTCAGATTCAACTTCTAAAAACAGTTTACGGACGCTCCAAACATGGATGCTAGTCTATCGCTTGTTCAGATTCAACTTCTGAAAACAGTTTACGGACGCTCCAAACATGGATGCTAATCTATCGCTTGTTTAGATTCTACTCATTGAAAACAGTTCACGGATGCTCCAAACACGGATGCTAATCTATTGCTTATTCAGACCCCCAGCTCAGAGACGTTCCAAATATGGATACCTTTCTGATACTCACCTACAACATACAGTTCAATAAACATTCTTGGATGGCATCTTTAAGCCCATCTCCGACAAGATTCTGTCACATCTCCAAATGGCATCTTTAAGCCCATTCCCTCAAACTATGCTTTGACGAGTGCAAATTTACGGGCACTCTAGTGTCCAATCCTCTTTTACCTTCGAGTCACGAAAGGCAAACTCGCCAATCCAACTCTTCAAGTTCAAGAAGATTGAACAAGGGCAACTGTTGTACCCCAAAATTTACCCTCCCTTTTTCACAAGAAATCACAATCCTAGGGTTTTCTCAGATTCTCAAGATTGGCTCGGGAATCGATCAAACAGACTTTTCTTTGGCAGCAAATCAAGAATTAGGGTTTCTCTCGCATTTCTCAGAAGAAACTGAATTCTCAGAAATTCAATTAACTGTCACATGTTTTCACACTTTTTAAGCCTACTGGAAGATTGTTGTTTGTTCTCAAGGTTTGTTTATCTGGGATAAGAGATAGGAGCTGAGATGGTCATTTGAAATAGTCAGGTTTTGTCTGATCCAGGTTAACCAGACAATGTGCGTCTGTTAAGACATTTGCTTGCTAATGGAAGGAAATGCTTGCTTGTTTATTGGAATACACAATGCGTATTTTGATTGGAATGTTATTGCAAGATTACGAGATTGCAAAGTTTTGGGATTACTTGGAATTTAAGTTATCTGTATTAGAATTGTTGGAATGCAATTTCAATTATTTTGATCTGAGAATCTTAAAGGGTTAAGTGAAGATGCAAGGAAAGAATTACAAGATATTGACATTAGAAAGTTTTATTGGATATCAGATGATCTCATAAAAGCTTTCTTCATTCATTTCAAATGTTGTTACAAAAATAATTTATTATTTGAATACTGTATGTTTTACAACTTATAGTATTTGAAAAAATAAATGATTACAATAAATGGAAAATAAATCTAAGTCTAAGTCATTGCTCCCATGCTCAAAGTCTCCGGCTTCTTCTGCTTTGTCACCGTCCAATTTGTGCTCACATGAAAAAAGACATAGGAAAAAAGATTAGTGCAATCAGTTGAATATGAAAAGAATTTTCTAATAAAAAGAAAGGAAAATATTCATCATTAAAGTTTACCGTCCGGAATCAGAGTGCTATTTTTCACAAACCCTAATTTGTCACACAACCCCTAAAACGAAACCATTTGTGCATTGGGCCTGTCCGCCCCTGTTGTACCCCAAAATTTGCCCTCTCATGTTTTCCAAAGTCTCCCCCCTGCATGGTTGATCACAAACTCTTGCCTAAGGAAAAGGAAAAATTTTTAGTGATTCTGAAAGACCTTTCGATTGGCAGTCTGAAAGACCCTTCGTTTGGCCATTCTGAAAGACCTTTCGATTGGCATTCAGAAGGACATTTCGATTGGCATTCTGAAAGACCCTTCGATTGGCATTCTGAAAGACCTTTCGATTGGCAGTCTGAAAGACCCTTCGTTTGGCAATTCTGAAAGACCCTTCGATTGGCATTCTGAAGGAACATTTCGATTGGCAGTATGAACGAGCATTTCGATTGGCATGCTGAAAGACCTTTCGATTGGCATTCTGAAAGAGCACTTCGATTGGCATTATGAACAAGTACTTCGATTGGCATTATAACAGTGTCCTTCGATTGGAGTTCCAAAAGGTCCATTCGAAGAAGCATTCAAAAGGTCCATTCGAAGAAGCTTTCGAAAAGCATTCGAAGGAGGCCATCAGCCCATTCGAAAGAAAGCATTCGAAGGAGGCCATCAGCCCATTCGAAAGGGAGCATTCGAAGGCCAGTTACATATCATTCAAAATTCAAAAAGGGACAAGATCCCATGTGTTTAGCCAACGTTACGAACTCTCATTCATGGCTTTCAAACACATAATTAACGTTACAGATTCTCATTCATGGCTGTCAAACACCTAATCAAGGTCATTTAAACCTTTGTCTTCCTGTCCCCTCTACCCCCCTCTATATAAAGAGACCACAAGTGCTGCAAAAAAGAACGGAAAAAAACTCTGCACACAGGAGAGAACGAAATATACAGAAAAAATAGAGAAAAGAAACAGGGAGAAACGCTGCCCAGAACCCACCAAAGGCCATCAGCATTTTCATCCAAGCCAAAGCTGCCACCCAACGAACACCTCCACGCTCAGAACCACAGATCCAAACACCTCTGTTTGGTAAAAAAATCTAATCTCAAACTCATTTTTAAATTCATTTTGATTGAATATTCATATTAGTATTATGAATGATTTAATGTGATACATATAAGCTACAGCGCAAAGATGAGATTGTGCCATTGCTTGGGCACAATCTGAGTTTCCTTCTTCGAATCCCAGAATAAAACAAACCCAGATCCAGATTCAGCAGGGAGGAGATTCGAATCAGGGGGTAAACTCCCCCCCTGGACCTTTTAATATTTGTTTCGCTTTGCAGGAAATGTATTCTCAGGATCCTGTCTAGAGTTTCGAAGCTCAGCAGCTTAGCTTCGAACTGGATCTAGGATTTCCAGATCGAAGGATGACATATCCAGATCAAACACCCTTAGAGTGCAGCCCCCTCAGACACCTTCGATCAAGACTCTTCACTGGGTCGAAAGACAGCCTGCACCTCTTTCGATCCAGGCCTCCAGAGTTATATTTTTTTTATTTGTTGCCTGGCCCATTTGTATTTTGTTTACTTTGTTTTTTTGTTTATTTCTTTTATTTGTTTTTAATTCAACATAAAAATCATAAAAATAAGTAACTTAGAATTAAGATTTAATTTAGTTAATTATTTTAACTTATTTTTCTTCAATTTTAAAATCAGTAGACTTAGGATTTATTTGAATTCAATTCTTTTTATAAACAAAAAATGCAAAAAATATTAAGTTCGTTTTAGAGTTAATTTTAATCAGTTTTTTTTAATTAATTAAATTTGACTTAATTGAACATTTAGCATTTTTCCCAAAAATAAAATAAAACAACAAAAAGACTTTATCCTTAGGATTTTTAGAGATTATTTTCAGATTCACGCGCATTTATTTTATTGCAACTGCTTACTGGTTTATGATAGCTTAAAATTAAGACTTTTACTTTACTGCTTTTATTTCCCCAACTTTGGACATGTAAATAATCCCCCTCTCTGAAGCCTTGTAATAGCGTAGGATTTACAATTTCCGCACTTTAAATTCCTGTATATATATTAACTGCTTAGATATATGCTAACTAGGATTGTATGACAATATCTAAAAACAAATGGTAGAACACCTAAACAAACAAAGATAATATAACTGAAAATTGACACACTTGCACATGCCACTTCTAAGGTACGTCTCACTTGGTTGCCTCGAACGTGGTCATTAAGTATAGGATGTTTTAGAGGTCGTCCTTTTGTCCAAAGATCATAAGTTGTCTCGAAATGGTTGCCTCGGAAAAATGATCTAAGACATTAGGATTACCGCTAAGGCGTCCTAACGTTGCTTTAGTGACCACATGTCCCTAAAACCGAATTGACCCGAAAACTCCAACGACGATGCTACATACTCCTCAATAGTGGGATAGCATTGTCTAAAGGACGTTAGCGCAATTTAATTCCTTTTTGAGTAGGTAGATGTTCTTAAGTACTTGCTCCATTTAAAAACAAAACAAACTTTTCGCACTTACACTTTCTTCAAAAACAATACTCTTTTCAAAACCCACAAACACAAAGAAAAAGCAAACTTTTGAAAACATAGTGAGCAAGTACCTAAGAGCCCGTGGATAACCACGGATGGAAAGGGTGCTAACACCTTCCCTTTCTATAATCTACCTCCTGAACCCGAGAAAAATCTCGAAAAGGAATTTTTTCGGTGCTTTTGTCCTTTCCTTGTTGGATAAAATAAAAGACGGTGGCGACTCTTGCTTACCGCGACACTTTGCAAAAACAAAAGCAAACGCGAATCAGCATTAAAAAACAGTCAGTTCTCATTCCCACCGATAACAGAACTGGCGACTCTGCTAGGGATAAATTAATAAGTGAGGTGTACCTTAGGATTAGATCACTTGTGTTTTCAATTGTATGCTTTGATTGGTTTATCTTTGTTCTATTGTTTGAGTTCTATAAATCCTCCACCCGGATTTGGGAAACATTCATAGATAGCAATACGTTGTGGAAACTGTGCGGGGTATACCGACACGGCTGAAGCAATAGCTATATTAGTGCGACATATTTGTGAGTATCGGTAGCCTTTGAGTCAATCAAAGAGAATACGGGGCCGCTGAGTGATGTCACTAAGCACTAATGACCTAGAACCTTACTTAACCATCTTGGCCTTTTTTTAGGGGTAGTGAGATGACCGACTTTGGTGCAGTCCGAAGTTGGTAGATACTCGATACTACACTCATTGAGGATTGTTTTCTTGGAATATTTTGGTCGCCAGTTAAGTGGCTAAACCGAAACGATGAACATAGAAAACAATCCAATGATATTGAGCTCCTTAGAACCTGGTTACTATTTATAGGACAGGTTTTGAGCCAACTAAACTCAAGAGGGTACTTACCTATGAAACCTCCTGCAAGCCTGAAACTAGGACTTTTGTGTGACTTGCTTGTACATGTGTTTGTGCATACATCATAAAGCATCATATGCATTTTCTAACCATTTCAAGGGTTTAGATATTCATCTTTGTTCTTGTTTTGTAGGACATGGAGTCTCTCCGCAGGAAAACAATTCAAGTCAACCTTGTAAGGATCCCTCCTCAACTCAAGGAGCTTACATCCAGGATTCCCGAGAATTCTCTCTTCAGTGAAAGACATGGTAGACTCCTCAGCTTGGTCAACACCAACATTGAAGAAGACATGATGAAAGTTCTCTTCCAGTTCTTTGACCCCCTACACCACTGTTTCACATTCCCTGATTATCAATTGGTGCCTACTTTGGAGGAATTTTCTCAACTCCTGAGAATTCCTATTCTTAGTCAACTACCCTACAACGGTACGAAAAAGGAACCAAAACTTGAAGATGTTGCTCAAGCATTACGCTTACAACCATCTGACATCAAGGGGCATTGGGAAACCAAAAGTGGTATCAAAGGATTCTTGGAAAAGTTTCTATTTGAGAAAGCACGAGAATGCTGGAATTCTCTTGATCTACAAGCCTTTGAAGAGATTGTGGCACTTCTTATCTATTGGTTGGTTTTGTTCCCAAATCCTGATCAACTTATAGATGTGAATGCTGTCAATATTTTCATATCCAGGAATCCCATACCTACATTGCTTGGGGACATTCTCCACTCATTTTACACACGAACAACGAGGAAAAGAGGTGTTCTCATGTGATGTACTCCTCTCCTAGCCAGGTGGTTTATTTCTCACCTTCCATAATCAGTTTTGAAGAATGAGCAGGGTTTAAGGTGGTCACAACGGTTGATGACTGTTGTACCCCAAAATTTGCCCTCCCATATCCATCAAGAATTGTCAAAGTCAAGGTCACAAAATGCCCCAAGGGTTGTGCAGCTCAACTGTCTTCTATACAGTCAATACTAGGGTTTGAGTTCTGGTCAAGCAAATGAACTTTTCAAAGGCCCAATCAAGTCTCACATGCTTATAAAGATGGTCAAGCACCCTCATATCAAGTTTCAAGGCATTCAGCTCAAAATTGCACAGTCAAAACCCTAAATTGCACTACAGTCAACTGTAGGGGCAAAATGGTCATTTGACAGTCAAAAGTTCAAATTTTTGGTCAACATATCATTTTGAAGCCACAAACATCATTTGATCAATGCTTGATCATGATTCTCAAAATTTGGCTCAGAAATCATCAAAGAGGCAAAAGTTGCTATATTTGGACAGCTGAAAAAGTCAACTGAAATTGACCAGGGCATAACTTTCACATGGATTATCAGAAAAATTCCATCCAAAGCTCATTTTGAAGAGAAAGACATTTCCCACAATTCATCTTCATGTTCCAAGTCCAAGAAATGCTCTCACAAAAAGTTATCAATTTCAACATTATAGGTCATTTTCAAAAGTCAACAAAAAGTGACTTTAAGTCAAAGGCCATAACTTGAGATTGGTAAATCAAAATGACATGGGACCAAAGGCATTGGTTAAAGGACTCAAAGACCTTTCCAAAATGTCCAAGAACATGTGAAAAGCTTAAAAATTGACCAAGTTATGCCTTGTAGAAGTTGGGAAATTTTTGGAAATTTTTGAAAGTCAACATTGATGCAAAAGGCCTAAAAATGCAAATGGGCTCAATTATCTTCCAAATTTCTTCATGCCAAGTCTATGCACGACCACTAGGCCCAAAGGGAAGTATTCTCATATTTTTTTATTATTTATTTGAATTAATATTAATTTATATTCATTTAAATGATTTTAATATATGAAAAATATTAAACCTAATCTAAAAAATCTTTTTATACACATTATAGGCTCAATATTTCGTGTGAAGGCAAATGAGGAAAGATTTGGGGTGATTGGATGCAAATTGATACAAAAGCCATAGAAAAAGATTCAAAAAGATTTTGAAACAAATCAAATATCTTAATCCATAATTGCAAGGGATTTGTACTAAGTTTGTTGACCTAAATGTTCCATACATATACTACAACACAATCCTAATCACCCAAGACTGCAAGCGGCGCCCCAAGAACCCTAAGTACACTCAAGCAACTCCAAAAAACTCACATCCAAAGTGAATTCGAAATCCAATTTCCAGAGGTTCTTGATCAAAACAAAACACGTACATACCTTACACGAGGTCTTCTGAAGATAATCATACAATTTTCCAAGTCTGAAAGTACATGAAACGCAATATTGCATCTTGGTTTTCTGGTTTTTATTTTTGAATCGGTTTCATCGTTTCATGCATCTACACATCATAAAAATTACATATTATTCATCCTTGAGTTCGTGCGATCCTGTATATATATATATTGTTGAGTTTCGTGCAGGATTGAGAGAGCCACCATTAACGACCTAGAACTTGAGGTTTTGGGGTCTTCTGAATCTGGAACAATTGGGACGTGTAAATGCTATAATTGAGATCGCAAGAACACATAGAACTAATCTAGGCAAGAGTTTAAGATTGATATCGTGTGTTCTGGCCTAACGATTTTCGTAGGATTTTTGGGTTTTGTGTTTCGCAGGTATTTCCGCAGCTAAAACTGCAAGTGAATCCGCAGGAAATCTTAAACCCCATGAGGAAGACGAATACGTGGCAGACCCTGGTGGATAGCGCGCATTTTCAAACGTTTGAATATATTGTTTGTTATTTATTTTTTCTTTCGTGTACTATATTCACCAAATGATGTGTGGTTCAGCTGGCAGGTACTCATGCGTGTAACCTTCAAGACCTGGGTTCAAGTCCCAGGTCTGGCAATTCCTCTTATTATTTTCCCATGCAGATTCCTATGCAACGCTAGCGCTGAAGATCACCATGCACGCTCAGTAATCACCATCCAAGCGTCCATCAGAAGCAATCTAGAGGCCAGGATCAAAGGAGTATGCTACACTCTCAGTCAACGCGTCAGTACTGGATCCAAAAGTCAACCAATTCTGGATAGCATTGGGCCTAAAATTCCAGGCTTATACCTCCTTATTTGGGGCTACCCCCACCCTGGTTTGCCCTCTTTTCTTATTTTGCTTATATTTTATTTATTATTTGGTTTTCTTTATTAATTCAATTAACTTATTTTTCTACAAAAATCTAAACTCCATTAAAAATACAGAAAAGACAAAAAATATCATTTTTATATTATAATTATTTTCACAAATTAATATGTAAATAAATTAGTGTAATTAGGTTTTAATTCTAAT
Source organism: Vicia faba (assembly GCA_948472305.1). Taxonomy (NCBI): domain Eukaryota; kingdom Viridiplantae; phylum Streptophyta; class Magnoliopsida; order Fabales; family Fabaceae; genus Vicia; species Vicia faba. Next base: position 62,645 of record CATIWC010000294.1, read on the forward strand.
TCCCTTTTTTAACAAAAATCCAAAAACATGTAGAATTAGGTTTAATATCTTTGTTGATTTTCTTTTCTTTAATTTTTATTTCTAACAACAATAATTACTTATTTATTTATTTTCATAATTTAAATTGTACATAATAAATCTTAGGTTTAATTTAGATCTTAATTTAAATTTTTCATAACAAATAAAAAATACTAGATTTAGGGTTTGCCGTCTAATCTAATTTCAATTAATTCCCTTTTTTCTCATTAAATCTAAAAAATACAAAATACCAAAAAAAACAATTTAATCATTTAATTTTTTAATTCTCATTAACTTTTAATTATTTGCAAAAGGGTCCAACGCCCTAGTCATTTCAATTATTAATTCGCGCACTTATTTTATTATTGCTTATTATAATTTTGTAAATATCCCAAAGCGTTGTAATTTACTTTTCGCACTTTCATTTACTTCGCGTTATTTATTTTTCCGCTAAATCGGGTCCGGTTTAATTTTGGCGATGTGGACCCGCGCCATTTGTAATAGCCTTAGATTTATTTTTCGCAAACTTTATAACTGTTAAATATGCATGCAAGAATGAATGACAAAAATAAAAACAAACGCATAGATCACTTTGACATGAATAAGACAAAAATAAACGAATCTGACACACAAATCACACACCACCCCTAGGGTACGCCTCACTGTTGCCTTGCCTCGAAAGGTGATCGTCGAGTAGAGGATGTCTTAGTAAGTCCTCATGATCCGGGAACCTGGCATGAGGGTAGCTTCTAAGGTGTCTTCCTATTACTCTGGTGATCACCATGTCCCGAACCTCGAATTGACCCGAACACCTCCAACGGTGGTGCTACCTACCTCTCAATGGTGGGATGGCACTACTTTTAAGGACTCTTACACAGACGAATTCCTTAGGGTAGGTAGGTTCTCAAGGATACTTGCTCTAATCTCAAAACAAACTCAAAAAGACTTTTCACACTGACATATTTTCAAAAGCTTTCAAAGCAAACTTTTCAAACACTCTGACGTACGAGTCGAACTGAAATTTTTCAAAGAAACTTTTTAAAACCCACACTTGAAAAGCAAACAAACCATTTTTTGAAAACACAATGAGCAAGTATCTAAGAGCCCATGGATAACCATGGATAGAAAGGGTGCTAACACCTTCCCTTTCTATAACCTACCTCCCGAACCGAGAGCAATCTCTTTAAGGAATTTTTCTGTGCTTTTGTCCTTTCCATTTGGAGAAAATAAAAGACGGTGGCGACTCTTGCTTACCGCGACATTTCGCGAACCAGCGTTAAACAGTCAGTTCCAGATCCACCGATCACAGAACTGGCGACTCTGCTGGGGACATCTTTAAAGTGAGGTGTACCTTAGGGCTAGGTCATAACTGTGTTTTCACTTGTATTGTTTTGCTTGCTTTACTATTGTGGGTTGCATCGGAGATACATAGATCCTAACCCGGATCTGGGGATACCCTGTTTAGGTAGCATAAGCTGTGAGGGACCTGTCTGGCGTAGACCGACACAGGTGAAGCAGTGGCTACGTTGGTGTGGCACCTTAGTCTGTACCGATATCCCTTGTGTCGCAACGAGGAGAATATGGGTCTTCTGAGGAGTCATTAAGCACCAACAACCTTAGAACCTTAATTGACACAACTTGGCCTTTAGAACAGTAGCAGTATGCTACGCCCATTGAGGCTAAACTCTCGTGATGGTTCTGGCCGCAAGAAAAGATTGCGATGCTGGAGTTATGACCGATTGAGGGTAGTCAATGATATTGGGATCCTCTAAGAACCCGGTTACTTTGATTAGGACAGGTATGAACCAACCAACTGAAAGAGGGTAACACCTAGACCTCATGCTGGCCTAAACTCTAAGGGCTCTTTTGTGTGACTTGTGTGCCTTCGTACTTGACTATTTGCATGCTTGTTATCTAACCCTCGAGTTCTTGCAGGTTTTGTTTATAGTCCTTAATTAGGACTCATAACAAAGTTTACCGAATGTCTTGCAGTTTTTGTTCATGGTCCTTAATTGGGACTTATAACAGGGTGTACTAACCACTTGCAGGTTCTGTTTATAGTCCTTAACTAGGACTCATGACAGGGTTTATCAAATTTCTTGCAGGTGTTGTTTATAGTCCTTAATTGGGACTCATAACAGGATACTGAATTCCTTGCAGGGTCTGTTTATAGTCCTTAATCGGGACTCATAACAGAGTTACTCACATTACCCCATGCATAGCATAACATCATACCATTGCATGCACCCTGCATACATCCTAACCCATTTCAAGGGTCTCAAGGGCTTGTGATGCAGGTCATGATGAACAACTATCCCAGCAAGGGGCAAAGAGGATTTATTTTTCCTCTAGCCAAGGTTGTCAGGGGCTATGACCCACTGGATATGGTGAGCCTTTGACCCTTGATGAAGGACTCTCAACAATATGCAGTGCCTTCAGTCAAGCTACCGGTTCCAAATGCTAACAAAGTTTCTCTGTTTACCCCGCGAGGTCCTTGAAAACATTACATGCATATCATACATCTCATTGCATTGCAGGTATCCCTTGACAGGTTGCTTACCCTTCTCCGCTGTTTATTTCAGCCGCTCGTCATGAATCCGGAACCATCAGCCGAGCCGACTATCAAGGACCTCCAGGCTCAGAACGCCCAGTTCCAAGAGCTGATTATGAATCTGACCCAGGGGCAACAAGACCTGAAGGCTCTCCTTTTGAAGAAGGACAAGAAAAAGAAGAGGACTGTTCTATTCAGCCCTAGACGCAGATCTGGGAATACACCGCAAGTTGAAACTGAGAGGACAACCCCATCTGTGGGAAAAAGCAGTCATCATGAGAGAGAGGTTCCCAGTCCAGTGGTCTCCGACAACGAGACAGATTTTGATGAGGAGCAGTACCCTCCTGCTGATGACAAATATAAACAATTGGAGGACAGAATGAAAGCTATGGAGGTTCAACAGGTACCTGGGCTGGATCTCGGAGATCTGGGTTTGTCAACTGGTGTGGTTATCCCCCATAAGTTCAAAGCACCATCCTTCTCTAAGTATGACGGGGCGTCTTGTCCCAAGCTGCATCTAAGGTCCTATGTTCGGAAGATCCAACCATACACGGTGGACAAAAACTTGTGGATCCACTTCTTCCAGGAAAGTCTTTCAGGGACTCACCTCGAATGGTTCTATCAGCTGGATGGGACCAAAATTCGTAACTGGGAGGAGTTGGCAACTGCTTTCTATAAGCAGTACCAGTACAATGCCGACCTTGCCCCTACGCGTACCCAGCTCCAGGGTATGTCGTTGGGATCAAGTGAAGGTTTCAAAGAGTATGCGCAGAAATGGAGGGACCTTGCTGGAAGGGTACAACCACCTCTGACTGATCGGGAACTTGTGGACATGTTCTTGGGGACCTTGTCTGGTCCATTTTATAACCACCTGATTGGAAATTCGTCTGCTGGATTCACAGATCTTATCTTGACTGGGGAGAGAATTGAAGCCGGCATCCGGTCTGGGAAAATTCAAGAGGCTATATCTTCTGATAAGAAGCCTCATCATGGAAAGAAAGAATCCAATGCTGTGCACGGTAAAAAGAGCCGTCATGAGGCAGGGGCAATCCAAATCTCTAATCCCGGACCTGCTCAACAAGGACAGGGGCAACAGCGCAAAGAGAAACGGCAGTACACCAAACTCAACATGTCGTTGGATCAAGCACTGCAACAACTGTTGAAGACAGGGCTGATCACCTTAAGGGCTCCTCTTCGGAATCCGAACACTTCTGCACCCAACTATCATCCCAACGATAGGTGCGCATACCATTCAGATAGCCCGGGGCATACTACAGACAACTGCTGGCCTCTCAAGAACAAGATCCAAGATATGATCGACGCTGGAGAAATTCAGTTTGAAGTGCCAGAAACTCCGAACATAATCTCTGCTCCATTGCCCAATCATTGAAGACTTTTGTTTATTTGAATTTCTTGAGTTGTATTTTTCATTGCTTATACAAACGATTAATGTCATAACAAACTCTTTTATTCTATCAATGCATCGCATATGTCTGTTTTGGGGAATTAATACAATTATTTTTGTTATATTCTTTTCATATTTTTTCTGATGTCAACTCTTGGTTAATAATTCTGAGCCTCTTGAGGGAGGATGACGAAAACGATACCGCGATCATTACAGTATGCTTTTGAATAAACCCCGCTGATGAGGTACAGGCATTGTTTCAATCCATAAACACTGGAGTTATAAGGATGATAATCCCTCGTCAACCCATCAGAGCTAAAGAAGTAGGAGTTTTATTTTCGAAATTGAAACCCTTAATCATAACCTGGGGCAGGGTAGTTCTCTCGGTTGATCCAAGTGCATAGCGAATGGCACCAAAGAGATCCTTAAACAAAAAAGGTAATGGTTCAGAACAATCAAAAGGACAGGCAGTCATTATCCAAAAAAAAAATCATAAACGAAAAGCCCAAGAAGTCAAAACCTATAAAAAGGGACTTATAAAACTGGGGCATCCCGCTGACTGTAATTCCAAAAAGGAAACAGTTCAGGCAAAAAAGAAAGGGATAACAAAAATCAAGAAAGAGGTCACACAAACCCTCAACAAAAAAATAACTGCCTATTCAAAATAAATCATCAATATTCGAACCATCACTGGAAAATCAGAGCAAAGACTCAAACAAGGCCTAACGTATGATCAACTGAGTTTAGGTTTGGAGAACATCACGAAGAGCGGGTGGGTACAAATAAAATTTGAGCCTCTATCCTTTGTTTCTTAAAACCGTGAACCAGGCCACGTTATAACCCTTAAAAGTCCTAGCTGAAGCATGGGTTAGTTCGAAAGCATACTGTGACGAAAGGTATCCTGACTCCTTAAGGCTTACTATAAAGAAGGAGTTGACATCACGTTTTACAAACATTCACTTGTTTTATGAAAAAGAATGCATTTTTAAAAATCTTCAAGACAGACATAGGCTTTGCATTTTTAACATAACTTTGTTTGCATATGGCTTTCTGTTTGAACAGCAGGGAAATTCGCACGATGAATACCTAGTGAACAAAAGCACTTCCAATCAAGGGGCATGGCATGACTATTGTCCACCATCTGGGGCAGTTAAGTCAAGATCCAGAGAATCTTTCAAAAAGGCCAAAAAGCCTGGGGCAAATCTCCACCTGAGTCACTTGGGGCATTTCAACAACAAATCTCGCCTGATCAAACTTCTTCTGGTGACAAAACACTTCTAAACAGGGGCAACTCCCTACTTTCCGAGAACGGACATAGTCGGAAAAATACTACGCAAAATCAAAGACCCGCTAGGTTGACATACCTAGGCAAAAATCAGGGCTTCCCGGCGAACCAAAAGGGTTCGGGCAAAAATAAGGGATGAAAATGAAAAATCTGTACACCCGGCAAGTCGAAAACCTGAAAAGGCGGCTTGGGCAAAAATGGGTATCCCGGTGGACTGAAAACCCGAAAGGGCGGTCCAGGCAAAAGTTAGGGATTAAAGCGTACGACTATGTCCCGCCTTCTTGTCATCTGTCTGCCAGAAGAAGGTCTATCTCTCAACAACTAGCAGCATCCCACAAGTACCTACCCCACAAGAAACAGAGGCAATGAAGAGTGGTCTAAGCAGTCTGATTGTTCTACCCTCCAAAACATCAGGATAGGTTCCGTTGAAGAACATCCCAACATATCAAAGCTTCCCCAGGAGAGTCCAACCCAAGTTCCCCAGGAAAGTTGGAATTCATATCTCCCCAAGCAGTAAGCTTATCCCTAGTAGATTCTGGAAGCTTATCCCTCGAGGAGCACGAACGCGTCGTTCCGGCTTGATTTAAAGAGTTATTTCCTTAACAGGATATAACTGGGTTATCCTCAGCCAAAAGCCACGGAAAGAACGTCGTCGACAGGATCTTCTTATCCCCAGCGAAGTCCATTCATACTTCCAATACAGCAAGGTATCCTCAGCGAGGCATCCTCAACAGTTCAGCAAAAACATCTCCCCACAGAGTATTTCTTCCCAGCATGGTCACTAGAATATCTTTTTCTCCCCGCAGAATCCTCCATTTGCCAAGTTTATTCCCCAACGGAGTTATCTTCTCCTACCGGTATACTTGCAATTATCATCCCTAGCGGAAGCAAAAGCTATTCCTCCACAACAGCCCAGGATGCGACTTCCCGGCACCCGTCAAGGATTTATTTTCCTACGACGAAAACATACATTCATAAAACGTCACATACATCATTATAGCATGCATATGCATCATATTACACGAATCTCATTGATATTGAAAACATACAGTTCATGCATCATGATTTTGCATACAATTATGTTCTACCTTTTCAGGAAAAAGATCAATACAAAAATGACTACTATCAACTAACGCAATTCTCTCTAGATATAGTTTCGGATATGATCCAGATATGGTGACGTTCTGATACTGCTTCCAGAATTCCTTCTCGATATAGTGTCAGATGTAAGCCCAGCGATGGTGACGTTCTGATACTGCTTCCAGAATTCCTTCTCGATATAGTTTCGGATATGATCCAGATATGGTGACGTTCTGATACTGCTTCCAGAATTCCTTCTCGATATAGTGTCAGATGTAAGCCCAGCGATGGTGACGTTCTGATACTGCTTCCTGAATTCCTTCTCGATATAGTTTCAGATGTAAGCCCAGCGATGGTGACGTTCTGATACTGCTTCCAGAATTCCTTCTCGATATAGTTTCAGATGTAAGCCCAGCGATGGTGACATTCTGATACTGCTTCCAGAATTCCTTCTCGATATAGTTTCAGATGTAAGCCCAGCGATGGTAACGTTCTGATACTGCTTCCAGAAGTCTTTCAGATGTTTCCCTCTCCGGCATGAGCGTGAGGTGATATTCTCTTATGGTCCCCTCTCCAACGGCGTGTGAGGTGGTAATTCCTTCTTCAGATGTTCCCCTCTCCGGCATGAGCGTGAGGTGATATTCTCTTATGGTCCCCTCTCCAGCGGCGTGTGAGGTGGTAATGCCTTCTTCAGATGTTTCCCTCTCCGGCATGAGCGTGAGGTGATATTCTCTTATGGTCCCCTCTCCAACGGCGTGTGAGGTGGTAATTCCTTCTTCAGATGTTTCCCTCTCCGGCATGAGCGTGAGGTGATATTCTCTTATGGTCCCCTCTCCAACGGCGTGTGAGGTGGTAATTCCTTTTTCAGATGTTTCCCTCTCCGGCATGAGCGTGAGGTGATATTCTCTTATGGTCCCCTCTCCAACGGCGCGTGAGGTGGTAATTCCTTCTTCAAATGTTTCCCTCTCCGGCATGAGCGTGAGGTGACATTTCCTTCCAGATTATAATTTCCTATAGTTCCCTCTCCAACGTGAGTGAGGTAACTCCCCTTGAGATTATAATGTCCTTTGGTTCTCTTCCCGACACTACAAAGATGGTAATTCTCACCAAGATTTTTCTCAACGAGCGTTGTTGAAGTTAAAATCACCCAAGGTTCATTTATCATTCAGGCTAAGGCAGTAACTATCCCTGGTTCATTCATCAACGTTTGAAGCTCCAGATCCAGCTCCTGTAACCAATCAGGACATATCTATGTCAAGCATCTAAAATCAGCCCCTGCGACGTGTCAGGTACTCATTTTTTCTGTTTTGCAGGTATGCAGGTTCTCGCTAAGGGATCTCCTATGCGATCAACATCCAGATGGCATCTATAAGCCCATCATCCTATCCAGCAATCTCTAAATGGCATCTATAAGCCCATTCCCTCACCATCACTGTCATTATGTGAGTGCAAATTTCTGGGCACTCTAGTGTTCAATCATCTTCTACCTTCGGATTACGAAAGGCACGTCAGCCAATCTGCACCCTCAGGTCTAAGAAGATTGAACAGGGGCAACTGTTGTACCCCAAAATTTGCCCTCCCATATCCATCAAGAATTGTCAAAGTCAAGGTCACAAAATGCCCCAAGGGTTGTGCAGCTCAACTGTCTTCTATACAGTCAATACTAGGGTTTGAGTTCTGGTCAAGCAAATGAACTTTTCAAAGGCCCAATCAAGTCTCACATGCTTATAAAGATGGTCAAGCACCCTCATATCAAGTTTCAAGGCATTCAGCTCAAAATTGCACAGTCAAAACCCTAAATTGCACTACAGTCAACTGTAGGGGCAAAATGGTCATTTGACAGTCAAAAGTTCAAATTTTTGGTCAACATATCATTTTGAAGCCACAAACATCATTTGATCAATGCTTGATCATGATTCTCAAAATTTGGCTCAGAAATCATCAAAGAGGCAAAAGTTGCTATATTTGGACAGCTGAAAAAGTCAACTGAAATTGACCAGGGCATAACTTTCACATGGATTATCAGAAAAATTCCATCCAAAGCTCATTTTGAAGAGAAAGACATTTCCCACAATTCATCTTCATGTTCCAAGTCCAAGAAATGCTCTCACAAAAAGTTATCAATTTCAACATTATAGGTCATTTTCAAAAGTCAACAAAAAGTGACTTTAAGTCAAAGGCCATAACTTGAGATTGGTAAATCAAAATGACATGGGACCAAAGGCATTGGTTAAAGGACTCAAAGACCTTTCCAAAATGTCCAAGAACATGTGAAAAGCTTAAAAATTGACCAAGTTATGCCTTGTAGAAGTTGGGAAATTTTTGGAAATTTTTGAAAGTCAACATTGATGCAAAAGGCCTAAAAATGCAAATGGGCTCAATTATCTTCCAAATTTCTTCATGCCAAGTCTATGCACGACCACTAGGCCCAAAGGGAAGTATTCTCATATTTTTTTATTATTTATTTGAATTAATATTAATTTATATTCATTTAAATGATTTTAATATATGAAAAATATTAAACCTAATCTAAAAAATCTTTTTATACACATTATAGGCTCAATATTTCGTGTGAAGGCAAATGAGGAAAGATTTGGGGTGATTGGATGCAAATTGATACAAAAGCCATAGAAAAAGATTCAAAAAGATTTTGAAACAAATCAAATATCTTAATCCATAATTGCAAGGGATTTGTACTAAGTTTGTTGACCTAAATGTTCCATACATATACTACAACACAATCCTAATCACCCAAGACTGCAAGCGGCGCCCCAAGAACCCTAAGTACACTCAAGCAACTCCAAAAAACTCACATCCAAAGTGAATTCGAAATCCAATTTCCAGAGGTTCTTGATCAAAACAAAACACGTACATACCTTACACGAGGTCTTCTGAAGATAATCATACAATTTTCCAAGTCTGAAAGTACATGAAACGCAATATTGCATCTTGGTTTTCTGGTTTTTATTTTTGAATCGGTTTCATCGTTTCATGCATCTACACATCATAAAAATTACATATTATTCATCCTTGAGTTCGTGCGATCCTGTATATATATATATTGTTGAGTTTCGTGCAGGATTGAGAGAGCCACCATTAACGACCTAGAACTTGAGGTTTTGGGGTCTTCTGAATCTGGAACAATTGGGACGTGTAAATGCTATAATTGAGATCGCAAGAACACATAGAACTAATCTAGGCAAGAGTTTAAGATTGATATCGTGTGTTCTGGCCTAACGATTTTCGTAGGATTTTTGGGTTTTGTGTTTCGCAGGTATTTCCGCAGCTAAAACTGCAAGTGAATCCGCAGGAAATCTTAAACCCCATGAGGAAGACGAATACGTGGCAGACCCTGGTGGATAGCGCGCATTTTCAAACGTTTGAATATATTGTTTGTTATTTATTTTTTCTTTCGTGTACTATATTCACCAAATGATGTGTGGTTCAGCTGGCAGGTACTCATGCGTGTAACCTTCAAGACCTGGGTTCAAGTCCCAGGTCTGGCAATTCCTCTTATTATTTTCCCATGCAGATTCCTATGCAACGCTAGCGCTGAAGATCACCATGCACGCTCAGTAATCACCATCCAAGCGTCCATCAGAAGCAATCTAGAGGCCAGGATCAAAGGAGTATGCTACACTCTCAGTCAACGCGTCAGTACTGGATCCAAAAGTCAACCAATTCTGGATAGCATTGGGCCTAAAATTCCAGGCTTATACCTCCTTATTTGGGGCTACCCCCACCCTGGTTTGCCCTCTTTTCTTATTTTGCTTATATTTTATTTATTATTTGGTTTTCTTTATTAATTCAATTAACTTATTTTTCTACAAAAATCTAAACTCCATTAAAAATACAGAAAAGACAAAAAATATCATTTTTATATTATAATTATTTTCACAAATTAATATGTAAATAAATTAGTGTAATTAGGTTTTAATTCTAATTCCCTTTTTTAACAAAAATCCAAAAACATGTAGAATTAGGTTTAATATCTTTGTTGATTTTCTTTTCTTTAATTTTTATTTCTAACAACAATAATTACTTATTTATTTATTTTCATAATTTAAATTGTACATAATAAATCTTAGGTTTAATTTAGATCTTAATTTAAATTTTTCATAACAAATAAAAAATACTAGATTTAGGGTTTGCCGTCTAATCTAATTTCAATTAATTCCCTTTTTTCTCATTAAATCTAAAAAATACAAAATACCAAAAAAAACAATTTAATCATTTAATTTTTTAATTCTCATTAACTTTTAATTATTTGCAAAAGGGTCCAACGCCCTAGTCATTTCAATTATTAATTCGCGCACTTATTTTATTATTGCTTATTATAATTTTGTAAATATCCCAAAGCGTTGTAATTTACTTTTCGCACTTTCATTTACTTCGCGTTATTTATTTTTCCGCTAAATCGGGTCCGGTTTAATTTTGGCGATGTGGACCCGCGCCATTTGTAATAGCCTTAGATTTATTTTTCGCAAACTTTATAACTGTTAAATATGCATGCAAGAATGAATGACAAAAATAAAAACAAACGCATAGATCACTTTGACATGAATAAGACAAAAATAAACGAATCTGACACACAAATCACACACCACCCCTAGGGTACGCCTCACTGTTGCCTTGCCTCGAAAGGTGATCGTCGAGTAGAGGATGTCTTAGTAAGTCCTCATGATCCGGGAACCTGGCATGAGGGTAGCTTCTAAGGTGTCTTCCTATTACTCTGGTGATCACCATGTCCCGAACCTCGAATTGACCCGAACACCTCCAACGGTGGTGCTACCTACCTCTCAATGGTGGGATGGCACTACTTTTAAGGACTCTTACACAGACGAATTCCTTAGGGTAGGTAGGTTCTCAAGGATACTTGCTCTAATCTCAAAACAAACTCAAAAAGACTTTTCACACTGACATATTTTCAAAAGCTTTCAAAGCAAACTTTTCAAACACTCTGACGTACGAGTCGAACTGAAATTTTTCAAAGAAACTTTTTAAAACCCACACTTGAAAAGCAAACAAACCATTTTTTGAAAACACAATGAGCAAGTATCTAAGAGCCCATGGATAACCATGGATAGAAAGGGTGCTAACACCTTCCCTTTCTATAACCTACCTCCCGAACCGAGAGCAATCTCTTTAAGGAATTTTTCTGTGCTTTTGTCCTTTCCATTTGGAGAAAATAAAAGACGGTGGCGACTCTTGCTTACCGCGACATTTCGCGAACCAGCGTTAAACAGTCAGTTCCAGATCCACCGATCACAATGACCCTTACACATTCTGATGTACATTGGTGTTCTAGGTCCAGAGAAAATGTCACCATCATTGATCGTTGTGGAGAATTTCCTAATGTTCCGTTACTTGGAATTAGGGGAGGCATTACCTACAACCCCTGTCTAGCTTTGAGACAATTTGGATATGCTCGGAGGGATGGCCCTCATGACATGCTGATTCCTGACCTAGTTTTTGACTTCGACAACGATGCGCGAGGACTTCGACAAAGGTTCATCAGAGCTTGGAGGATGCCTAATAAGGTGGATAATAAGACACTGGGGCACAAGAATTCCATCCCCCTTGAGCCTTACCTTAGGTGGGTACGAACCCGCTCCCAGAATCTTATGATGCCATATCCTCACATTCTCTCCTTGATCAAAGAGCCTGTTATGGAATGAGAGGTTCCATACGCCATCCTACATCCTGACATGCCAACATCATGGGAAGAAATGCAAAAGAGTTGGATCCAACTCAAGGAAGAGCGGAATACTTTTGAAGCCAGCTTCTATGTCAGTGAAAAGAAGGTTTTGGAGCTTACCCGCCGACTTCACGAGGAGGAGACCCTCAACACTTACATCGCTCCAAAAAGGATGTGCAATGTCTTTTTACATTAAGAATTTTGTAATATTTCGCCCATGGGGCATTTATGTACTAAACAAATTGCTTCTTAATGTGACGTGTGTTTTCTTTTGTCTGCAACAAATTTGAATTTTTGAACCCTTGAATGCATTACATAAATAGCATACCATTCATCATATGCATAACAGGTACCCTTTTACAGGTCTCTTATCTTCTTCGCTGTTTATTTCAGCAATCATCATGTCTACCGAACCTTCCACTGAACAAGCTATCAAGGCCCTTCAGGCCCAAAATGCCCAATTTCAAGAGTTGGTCATGAGCCTCACTAAGGGTCAGCAGGACTTGAAGACCCTGATTCTGAAAGAGAGGAAGAAGAAGAAGAAGAGGACCATCATGTTCAACACCGGACGCAGGTTTGGAAACAGGCTGCAGAATGAAATTGATCTGGCCACCCCGTCTGGAGAGAAAGACAATCCACAAGAAAGGAGGGCTCCTAGCCCTATGGTCTCCGACAATGAGACAGACTATGATGAAGAACAGTATCCTCCTACTGAGGATAAGTACAAACAACTGGAGGACCGTTTAAATGCTATGGAAGTACAGAAGGTGCCCGGTCTGGACTTAGGAGATCTGGGTTTGTCATCTGGGGTGGTGATTCCCCATAAGTTCAAGGCACCTGCCTTTGCCAAGTATGACGGAGCTTCCTGTCCAAAGCTGCACCTCCGGTCATATGTAAGAAAAATCCAACCTTACACTGCTGATAAGAACTTATGGATCCATTTCTTTCAAGACAATCTCTCAGGGACTCAGCTTGAGTGGTTCTATCAGTTGGAGGATTTGGCTGTTGCATTCTTTAAGCATTATCAGTATAACTCCGACCTCGCTCCTACGCGTACCCAACTCCAGGGTATGTCAATAGGGACGGGTGAAGGATTTAAAGAGTATGCTCAAAAATGGAGAGACCTTGCCGGAAGGGTGCAACCACCTTTAGCTGATCGTGAACTTGTTGATATGTTTTTGGGGACCCTGTCTGGTCCATTCTTTAATCATCTGATTGGAAGCTCTTTAGCCGGGTTTACATACCTTATCTTGACTGGTGAGATGATTGAAGCTGGAATTAAGGCTGGGAAAATACAGAAGGGTGCCTCATCGAACACCGAGAAGAGACCGTTTAAGAAAGAGTCCAGTGCTGTCTACAGTTCAAGGAGACAGAGCAGGCCTGAACACCGCCAAGTTGTTAATGCGGTTGTTATCTCAAAACCTGCAGGTGCTCCTCAGCATCACAACCAGCAAAGGGACGAGAGACCTCGAAGGCAATTTACTCGTCTCAGCATGACTTTGTCTCAGATGTTGCCACAGTTGCTGAAGACTAATCTGGTGACTCTAAGAGAAGCTCCAAAGAATCAAAATACTGCATCACCGAAGTATAACCCTAACGCCCGCTGTGCTTATCACTCCGATAGCCCGGGGCATAATACAGATGATTGTTGGAGTCTGAAAAACAAGGTGCAAGACTTAATTGATGCAAAGGAGATTGAGTTTGAGGCGCCTGAGAGGCCTAATATTGTGACTAGGGGTGTTCAGATCCAAACCAACCCAATAAAAAAACACAAACCCAACCTAACCAAACCGAAAACCGCAAAAACCGCATTTGGTTCGGATGCGTTCGGATCAATTTTTGACAGAACCGTGCGGTTCGGTTCGGTTTGCGGTTTTCTTTTGCAAACCGATCTGATCCGAACCAAACTGCCATGTTTACAAACTTATTTATTAATTACTGAAATAGGCCCAATTATTAACTGGCCCAAATCCAATTACATGTTTATTGTTGTTTCACCAATTTGCTTGCTAGGGTACAGACATACAGTACACCGCCGCCGCCGCCGGTACATTGAAGAAGAATGGCGGACACTCACACCAGAACAAACACGCACATCACAGCACCACCTTGTTGATTGAAGAACAGCAAACACAAATCGAAGTTAAAGAACATCAGCAACAAGAGAAACACAAACTGAATTCGAAGAACATTATCAAAATCTGAAAATCACTTAGGTAACGTTACTGTTCATCATGTTCAAGCTGTGTTCTATTTTCTCTTTTTGGTTACTGAAATCTGAAAATTAGTTTGGTTTGGTTACTGATCATAATGTTTATTCTGTTGTTTTACTGATCATGATGTTGTTGAATCTTATTGATGTTTAAGTAATAAGTAATAAGACATGATTTATTGAAAAAGTGGTTTGAGAAATAACAGGTATTACATATTTTCCTACAAAGAATAATGAGATCTCTGAACTCAACTCACACCCTTTTGTAATCTCATCATCAATAACAGTTATTCTTCCAAATAAAAGCTTTTCTAGAGTTGCTCCGATCGGGATTCGATTCCTTGTAAGGAAGTGAGTTAGAGTCAGCACTATCTATAATCACTTTGTTTTTGTCAATGTTTTTTATCATTGGTGTGCTTGAGGGAAAACCATTTGTACTAATGCTAGTGTCGAAAATTTGTATGCTTCCTTTAGTAGGAAATAATCTGTTATTTGGTTTTGAGAAAGGAAGGTTAGTGGTTGGTTGTGTGTTGAAAATGATGCCATTCATGATTCTTTCTGAAGGGTTTAATCCACCTAGAATGTCATGCATGAAGAAAGTGAGTGGTGGAGCATGATTCTCTTTTGTTTTTACACACCTTAGGGAGTTAGGGTGATGCTTAAGAGAGAAAAGTGAAGTACTATGATGTTTTTTAAGGAAAAAGAGGTGAGTGTGAACCTTATGGCCATTTTGATATTTTTAGTATGAACTAGCACATTGTATATATAGTTAATATATAACATGCTCTCTACGCAAAATAATTGATTCACTTGAAGAATCCACTCATGAATGGAGTTGGAATGCGGCAGATTAATATCTCTTGGACTATTGTTTATTGGAGTTGTTGCTCAACAAATCAACTCTCACAAATGGAGTTGCTAATGCCACATGATTTTATCTTAAGCACAAGTCAAAAATATTTTGACTTGGTTCAAGTTCATTGCCAAGTTTAATATAAAAAGATTGAACATTTTAATATTCTTACAATTTGTACTAAAAGTACTAAGACCCAACTTAGATTCAATGATTCCAAATATGTTAGCTAACTTTGCCATACTCATAAAGGTTTATGTTTTATTTTCATTTCCTTGTCTCTAATATATTGTCTCCTCTATTTCTTAGATATGAATATTGATAAAGAAGTCAATTATGTTGCTGGCTTTGATGCTTCCTTTTCCATGGCTGAAAATTAGGTAAAATAATGATAAATAAGTGTATTTGATAAATGTTAAGTTCGTGATTGGAATTTATTTAATGGCTATAATAAAGTAGTTATATTTACAGTGTATGTGTTATGTTTTTCAGTCTCAAAATAGTCCACCGACGCCTACAACAAACCAACCACAAACTATTGATTTGGACAAACAAGAAGGCTACAATGTTCAACACAAAAAGAAAAGGAAAGTTGGAGAAGCGAATGAGTCTAAAGCTGATGATTCTAATGCTGGAGATTCAGGTAAACTAAAACCTTGTAGGCCTAAATCTTGGGTTTGGGATCATTTTACAAGAGATGAATCCGGTACTCGGGATAAATGTAATTGGTGCACGAAATCTTATGCAGCTGATTCACATAAGAATGGAACCTCAAATTTAAATAATCATTTGATGCATCAATGTAAAAAAATTCCCAAACATGTTCTTGATCCTAGTCAAACCACTCTTAGCCTTCAAGAAGGTTCTAAAGGAAATATTAATGCACTTGTTGGTATCCATTTCGATATTGAATTGTGTAGACAAGCTTTAGCTAGAATGATAATCGTGGATGAATTGCCTTTTTCTTTTGTTGAGAATGAAGGATTCCGTCATTTTATGAGTGTTACACAACCTAGGTTCCCACTTCCAGGAAGGATTTCAATTGCTATGGATTGTTTGAGTCTTTACGTGAGTGAGAAACATAAGTTAAGAAGCATGTTTACTAAAACAAATCAAAGTGTTTGTCTAACAACTGATTCTTGGACTTCTGTGCAAAATATTAATTATATGGTTCTTACTGCGCATTACATTGATCAAGACTGGAAGTTGCATAAAAGGATTCTCAACTTTTGTCCAATAACTTCTCATAAAGGGGAGATAATTGGGAAAAAGATTGAAAAGTGTTTGGAGGGTTGGATGATAGATAAGGTTTTCACCATCACAGTTGATAATGCTTCTTCAAACGATGTTGCTATCGCTTACCTAAAAAATAGAATGGAGGATTGGAATTCACATCCATTAAAAGGGGAGCATTTACATATTAGATGTTTTGCTCACATTCTAAACCTTGTTGTCAATGATGGGTTGAAGTTGAAGCACATGCATTCTTCACTTTCCAAAATTAGGAGAGCGGTTTGGTATGTTCGTCAGTCACCTGGTCGTTTAGATAGGTTTAGGACATGTATTAAAGAAGTTAGGATACAAGACAAGTCTACTGTGAAGTGTGATTGTCCCACTAGGTGGAACTCCACATACCTTATGCTTGAAAGTGCATTGAAGTTTCAAAAAGCCTTTAAGAGATTAGGTGAGAAATGTGTTGAGTATGCGATGTTGGAAGGTGGTGTCCCAAATAATGAGGATTGGGATAATGCCAAGTGTTTTGTGAAATTCTTAAAGTTGTTTTTTGAAATCACTACAAAGGTGTCAGGTTCTACTTATGTAACATCTTCTACTTATTTCATGGAACATTGTACGATATTGGGGGCATTAAAGACTTGGAAGGAATGTCATAAAGATGACCCATTACTTACAAATATGGCTAATGCTATGGATGATAAATATAGTAATTATTGGGGAGAAGTCAAAAAGATGAATATACTAGTCTTTATTGCTGTAATTTTTGATCCTCGACGTAAGTTCCAATTTATTAGGTGGGGATTGGATAAGTTTTATGAGAAGGAAGTTGCTGATTTTTTGTGTGATAAGGTGAAACAAACATTAAACAAAATGTTTGAAAGTTATAGTATTTTCTTAAGTAAAGACCAAGCCGAAAGTGCTGCACAAGAAATAGGGCTATCGGAAGTTGTTACATCTTCTGATCATATGGATGATCAATTTGAGAAGGACATGGACCAAGATTCAAATTTAACAAATAATGAAGTGGATTTGTATCTCATGGAGACGAGGGAGAAGAAAAGTCTGGATTTTGACATCTTGAATTGGTGGAAGGTAAATTCCACCAAATACCCTACTCTTGGTTTAATAGCTAGAGATATATTGGCTATGCCAATATCCACTGTTGCTTCGGAGTCAGCTTTTAGCATAGGGGGTAGAGTTCTCAGTTGTTATAGGAGCTCTCTTACACCCCATATCGTTGAAGCTTTAATATGTGCACAAAATTGGTTAAGATCCTCTCCTTTGAAAGTGGATATTGAAGAGCACTTGGAAGACTTGGAGAAACTCGAACAAGGTATATGTTGTAAACTTTGTTTATGAATATATTTTATTCAATTGTTTGTTTTGTCTAAAATTTGGTAATATATTTGATTATTTTTAGAAATGGATCCAATCCCACAAGTAAATGAGGGACTTTCTGATATTGAATCTGATTAGAGACTTGCTTGAAAAAATGGTATGTTTTATTTGGAGTAGATTCTTTTTGCTTTTGTTTTGTCTATAATTGGTTTTTGTTTATAGTGTTATATGGCATGGTTTTACTTTTTGTAGCAGGTTTTGGAATCTAATATTTATAATTATTTACAACTTGATTTGTGTTTTGAAGGTTATTGCTTGAAGGTGATTTACAACTTGGCAGCTCAATCCAAGAAGCAAGAAGAAACAATTGAAGAAACATATTATTAGTGCTTTTGAGTTTTGATGACTTTAAAGTCCTTCGTTTGAATACTATTTTGATGGTTAATTTATGTATTGAAATGAATACTACTTTGATGGTTAATTTGATGCTTTTGATTATTAGTGATTGAATACTACTTTGATGGTTAATTTATATATTAAATACTATTTTCATGTCAACTATTTTGAATATTGCATTTGATTGCATATTATTTTAATTATTGTCAAATTGTGTGCAAGAAGAAAAAACTCACATTAGTGTCAAATTGTGAGAATATATGAAAGTTAATTGTAACAATAGTAGTGTTACCGCACGTGAGTAAATATGTGTTATGCATTTATACATTTAACAAAACCGAACCAATCCAAACCGCATTGGTTTGGTTTGGTTTGGTTTGGATTTTTTTTTCTCAATGAACCGAACCAAACCAAACCGCATGTTTTTTTCTTGCGGTTCAGATGATTTTTTTCTTCAAAACCGCCCAAACTGCACCGCGAGCACCCCTAGTTGTGACTGCTCCCATGCCCAAACATGGAGTAAATGTTGTGGAGGAAGACTTGTTTGTAGTGTTTGTGGATGATATTGTTACCCCTCTCATGACTGTCAAGAAGAACCTGTTGTTAGCCGGTTTATTTCCGGGCTGTGGTGAAGGTTGCCATATGTGTTCTGTTTCACCTACTGGTTGCCCATCTTTGAAGTCAGGTATCCAAAACCTGATGGATAGCAAGGAGATCCTGTTTGAAAAGACTGATGTTCCATCTGTTCATTCTGAAGAAATTGACATCATTACCATTTTCGACAATTCTTCCAAGGTTCCCTCGAGGACGCCTGTTAGAATTACATTTGTTCCGAAGATCGCACCTATAATCATCACTGTTCCGGGGCCCATCCCCTATACCTCTGACAAAGCTGTCCCTTGGCACTATGGGGCAGATGTTTATGTTCTTGGAATTAAGCAAGAGTTTGATGCTGATACCGGCGTCAACAACATTACTGAGCCTGCTAAAGTCACCCGCAGCGGTAGACTTTTCTCACCTGATATTGCTCCACCAACTGTCCGAAGACCTATTGTCATTAAGCCTGCAAGTGTACCCGCTGCCATTCCTGATCAAGTCCCTCTTCCTACCCCTGTCGCCGAGTCATCTAACGCTCGGGGCAAAAGGATCGCCACTGATGTGCCTGCCCAGACGGAGGCGCCGAAGACAATCACTGTTGAAGCTTCCAAACAGGAGATGGAAGAGATTTTGAAGATTATTAAGAAGAGTTATTTTAATGTAGTTGAGCAACTGGGGCAAACCCCATCCAAGATTTCTATGTTATCACTACTGTTGTGTTCAGAGGCCCATGCCAAGGCTCTGATTACCTTCCTGAAGACGGCCCACGTGCCACAAGAGACATCAGCTGATCAATTTACCGATTGTATGGCCAATTTAACTGCTGATAATGGTTTGGGTTTCTCCGACGCTGATCTGACTGCTAAAGGGAAGAACCATAACGATGCCCTGCATGTCTCCATTGAATGCAGGGGGCACTACTCTTGCACATGTGTTGGTTGACACTGGTTCCTCGTTGAACGTCTTGCCCAAGAAAGCTCTAGATAGGATGGATTGTGAAGGTTTGGAGCTAAAGCCGAGTAACATTGTTGTCCGGGCCTTTGATGGATCTAAAAGGATGGTGCATGGTGAGGTTGAAATTCCAATCAAAGTTGGTTCCTAGGTCTTCAACTCTACATTCTACGTGATGGACATCCGGCCATCCTATTCTTGTCTGCTGGGTCGTCCATGGATCCACAAAGCTGGAGTCGTAACCTCAACGCTCCACCAGAAGTTGAAGTACCCGGTCAGAGGGAAGATTGTGACAGTACAAGGGGAGGAGGAGCACATGGTCAGCCACCTCAACTCATTCCGGTATGTAGAGATGGATGGGGAGTTCATTGAGACCCCATTTCAACACTTTGAAGAGGTTCCTCAGACACTGGCATCAGCTGAGACTGTGATTGAAAATTCTCCTATGAAGATGGCTTCCTTAAAGGATGCTCGGGCTGTTATTGAGAAGGGTGAGTATGCAAACTGAGGCCGACTTCCTGATTTCACTCAAAAGACTAACAAGTTTGGTTTGGGCTTCACTGCAGAAGCTCAAAGGGCTGTTCGAAGTGCAAGGATTGGAAGACCTCCTGTGTTCATCAGCAACTCGGGAGTAAATGTCATCGAGGATGGCGTGGAGGAGTCTAAATTCGACAGCTGGATCTATCCTACGACCAATGGTGGACCAAACAACTGGACAGTAAAGGATTTCATCCCTATTACTTTTGTTACTCAGTAATGAACTCTTTGTTTCGAATTTGTAACAGACAATGCTTTGAAACTTTATGGCCCGGTGTCTTACCCGGGGCACCGTGGCTTCATTTGTGAGGGATTTTGTATGCCATTTTCATATATCATTAATAAAAGCATTGGACGTTTTCGCATTTCAAATTTTGTGCTCTTTGTCTTTCTTTATTACATATTGCAAAACAACTATTTTACACACACTCACATATGCATGTCCCAATCCACTCTGGATCTCACTGGTAACGACTCTGCTACTGTCAGTTATGACTTCGAAAATCCGATCAACTTAGCCGAAGACGAAGGTGAAGATGATTGCGAAGTGCCTGGTGAGCTTGCAAGACTGCTACTTCAGGAAGAGAGGGCCATTCAGCCACATGAAGAGCCAGTGGAAACAGTGAATCTGGGTACCGAGACAAACAAAAAGGAAGTCAAGATCGGTGCAAATCTGGAGCTTAGTGGAAAACAGCGGTTGATTCAGATGCTGCATGACTACGTAGAGATCTTTGCCTGGTCTTACGAAGATATGCCTGGGTTGGATACTGACATTGTGGTTCATCGCCTGCCTACCAAGGAAGACTGTCCTCCGGTAAAACAGAAGGTTCGCCGTATGCGTCCAGAGATGTCCGAGAAAATCAAGGCCGAAGTTATGAAACAGTTCGATGCCAGTTTCTTAGCAGTAACTTCTTACCCTCAGTGGGTTGCCAATGTGGTTCCGGTACCGAAGAAGGATGGTAAGGTCTGAATGTGTGTTGACTACAGGGATTTGAACAGGGCAAGCCCTAAGGATGATTTTCCTCTGCCTCACATCGACGTTCTGGTTGAAAATACTGCTCAGCACAAGGTATTCTCCTTTATGGATGGTTTCTCCGGTTATAATCGAATCAAGATGGCTCCTGAAGACATGGAAAAGACCACTTTCGTTACCCAGTGGGGTACCTTTTGTTACAAGGTCATGCCTTTTGGGTTGAAGAATGCTGGGGCAACATATCAGCGTGCCATGGTTGCTTTATTTCATGACATGGTCCATCATGAGATTGAAGTATACGTCGACGATATGATTGCGAGGTCCCAAACTGAGGAGGAACACCTTGACCATCTACAAAAGTTGTTTGACCGATTGAAGTTGTACAAGCTGAGATTGAACCCAAACAAATGCACCTTCGAGGTACGGTCCGGTAAACTGCTGGGTTTCGTCGTAAGCGACAAAGGTATTCAAGTGGACCCTGCCAAAGTAAAAGCCATACAAGAGATGCCAGCTCCCAAGACAAAGAAAGAGGTCAGAGGCTTTTTAGGACGTCTGAACTACATTGCCCGATTCATCTCGCACCTAACTGCTACTTGTGATCCAATCTTCAAATTACTGAAGAAAGATCAAGTGGTATGTTGGAACGATGAATGTCAGGCCGTTTTCGAAAGAATTAAAGAGTACCTCCAGGAGCCACCTATTCTAATGCCACCAATTGAAGGGAGACCTTTGATTTTATACTTAACAGTACTTGACAACTCACTGGGGTGTGTGCTGGGGCAGCATGACGAGTCTGGCCGAAAAGAGCATGCTATTTATTACCTTAGCAAAAAGTTTACCGACTGTGAGACCCGATACTCACTGCTCGAGAAAACTTGCTGCGCTTTGGCATAGGCTGCTCGCCGGCTGAGACAGTATATGGTGACTCACACTACTCTGTTGATTTCAAAGATGGATCCAATCAAGTATATATTCGAGAAGCCTGCCTTATCCGGAAGAATAGCAAGATGGAAGATGATCTTGACTGAATATGACATCCAGTACACGACTCAAAAAGCAATCAAAGGAAGTGTATTGGCAGACCATTTGGCACATAAGGCAGTGGATGATTACCAGTCTATGAACTTTGAATTTCTAGACGAGAATATCATGGTAGTAACTGATTGTGAGATACCTGGACCGGATGAAGGACCTGAGGAAGGATCCCGATGGTCTATGCACTTTGATGGAGCTTCAAACGCTTTGGGTAATGGCATTGGCGCTGTGATCATATCTCCTAAAGGCTCTCATACTTCGTTCACCGCCCGACTATGTTTCAACTGCACCAATAATATGGCGGAGTATGAAGAATGCATTATGGGTCTTCGAGCTGCAATTTACCTAAGGATTAATTTTCTGAGTGTCTTCGGAGATTCCGCTCTCGTGATCAGTCAGATCAAAGGAGAGTGGGATACGAAACACCCAAATCTTATTCCTTACAAGGAGTATGTATTGATGTTGCTTCCCCATTTTGAGGAGATAACCTTTGAACACTTCCCAAGAGAGGAGAATCAGTTGGCAGACGCGCTAGCTACAATGTCTTCTATGTTCAAAGTCAAGTGGGACAACGAGGCTCCCCGGATCATTATTTGGAAATTGGATGAACCTGCACATTGTTGTGGTCTTGAGACTGAAGAGGTAACAGAAAAACCTTGGTATCATGAAGTAAAGAGGTACCTTGAAGCTCAAGAATACCCCGAGGGTGCATCTGTTAATGACAAGAAGTTTCTGAGAAGGTTCGCGGCAAAGTTCTTCATCAGCAATGGCATTCTTTACAAACGTAACCATGATTCAACCTTACTGCGTTGTGTGGATAAGATTGAAGCAGAAAGGATCATGGCAGAGCTGCATGAAGGTACCTTCGGAACTCATTCCAGCGGACATACCATGGCAAAGAAAATCCTTCGAGCAGGATATTACTGGTCCACAATGGAAGCCGACTGTTATCAGCATTCTCGGACATGTCACAAGTGCCAAGTCTATGCTGATAAAGTACACGTACCCCCGGTCCCTCTGAATATTCTGACAGCCCTTGGCCTTTTGCAATGTGGGGCATTGATATGATCGGCAAGATCAGACCTACGACATCCAACGGGCATTGTTTCATCCTGGTAGCGATTGATTACTTTACGAAATGGGTTGAAGCAGCTTCCTTTGCTACCGTAACTAAGAACGTCGTGGCACAGTTCATTCGGCATAACCTGATCTGCCGATACGGTGTACAGGAGAGGATCATCACGGACAATGGTACCAATCTCAAAAATAAAATGATCACTGAGCTCTATGAGCAATTCAAAATACAACATCATAACTCTTCTCCCTACCGGCCGAAGATGAATGAGGCTGTTGAAGCAGAAAATAAGAACATTAAGAAGATTGTGCAGAAGATGACAGTGACATACAAAGACTGGCACGAAATGTTACCATTTGCTCTTCATGGGTAGCGTACCTCAGCACGGACGTCAACAGGGGCAACACCCTATTCCTTGGTTTATGGCATGGAAGCAGTTTTGCCCATTGAAGTTCAGATACCCCCTCTTCGGATCATGAAGGATGCAGGTTTGAGCGAAGACGACTGGATCCAGACCCGACTTGATCAATTGAATCTAATCAACAAAAAGAGACTTACTGCTATTTTCCATGGTCAGACGTACCAAAAAAGAATGATCAAGGCATTTAACAAGAAAGTCAGACGACAAGAGTATCAAGTTGGGGACCTGGTAATCAAGCGCATTATTCTACCTCAAGGTGATCCCAGGGGCAAATGGACCCCTACTTACGAAGGGCCATTTATGGTTAAGAACATCTTCTCAGGAGGAGCGATGATTCTAACCACCATGGATGGTGACGACCTTCCTCACCCCGTCAATGCAGACATAGTAAAAAGATACTACGCATAATCAAATACCCGCTAGGTTGACTGGCCTAGGAAAAAATAAGGGCTTCCCGGAGAACCAAATGGGTTCGGGCAAAAATAAGGGATGAAAATAAAAAAAATTGTACACCCGGCAAGTCGAAAACCTGAAAAGGCGACTTGGGCAAAAATGGGTATCCCGGTGGACTGAAAACCCGAAAGGGCGGTCCAGGCAAAAGTTAGGGATTAAGGCGTAACACTATGTCTCATTGGATCACCTTGCATCCAGACTTCGGTATCAACTATCAGGCTCGGACGACACCAGTCAATCAGATTCATCTTCAACTAAGCAGCAAGTGATGAGATGCTCGAGGATATAAAGGCAATAGCAGAGCTGGAACCCAGTGGGACGATTCACATAGCTGTTTTGTTTTCACAAATTGTATAAATTCTATTTGTTCGGCGGCGTTCTCTTACTAGGACGTCAGCCTCTTGTACAAAACGCCTATTTACAGGCCAAACTTCAAAGTCAATACAAATTCATTTTCAAACAAATTTCAAATTGTTTTTCCTTTATCTATTTTGTTTTGCAAAGAACGTCCAATGTTCATTTTTGATATATGCATTTGACATTAATTGCTGCTCATAAATATTTGCATGCGAAACAAAGGACTAATTACGGGTGATATCAAAAGTAGGGGCAATAAGAATTGTCCGAGCAGGTCTAGTTGCTCTGTCCACCATGTACCAAGGTATATATTCAGCTGAAGAATATGGTTAATATACTTTCACCTCCCGCAGAGTAATACAATAATGGTAGCTCTCCCTCACTAAAACTTGCAACTACGGACGAGTCGGCAATACTCTCCCCAAGCAGAGTTGGTCTACTATCAGCCCTGAAAAGGTCTGGTATCCCCAGAAGGTCTTAATATTCCCTAACGGAGTATAAAGACATTCTCCAGCAAGCGTAAGACCATCCCCGACAGTCTTAATATTCCTCAACAGAGTATAAGAATGTTTCCCAGAGGAATACAAGATACCCCCAGTGGAGCCATTTCCCTAGCGCAGTCTAAAAAGGCTCCCCCGCCATAGTTGAATCATCTTACCCAGTAGATTCTGGAAGCTTGTCCCCTGCAGAATACAAATGTATCTCCCCAGCCAAATTCAGAAGGTTATCCTCACAAGAGTCTAACTGGGTTATCCTCAGCAAGTTGTAACTGAAAGATCATCCCCAGCGAAGTTCTTTCTTTCCCCAAGTAGGATTTCTATCCTCAACAGGTACAATGTCACCAGTAATGGTAATCAATACCCAGCGGAGTTCATCATCAAAATCCCCAACAGAGCTTATCAACGGAATCCCCAGCGGAGTTTATCGTTAAAATCTCAGCAAAGTATCTCTTCCCCACAGAGTATTTCCCATCGAAGTAATCTCCTCATCAGTTTATTCCCCAACGGAGTTCTTTTCTCCTAACAGGTTTATTCTTGCAATCATCTTCGTTCATCATCCCCAGTGGAAACGAAGAACTCAACTCTATTCTCCAGCAGCTCCGGGATTTATTTTCCCCAGCTAAAACATCACATTTCCATACATCATGATACATGCACATACGCATCATACCATACAATCTCATTTATGTTGAGAACATCATTGCTTGATCCATATCATGCATTGCATATGACTGACCTTTACCTTTCAGGAAAGATCCAGTTAAGTTCTCAGCTATGTCAAAGACCTCCTCTGGTTCAGTTAAATCGATTCCTAAAGATTTTTTTGATGCCGATCCAGTTGAAGTTATTCCAAGACCTCCTCTGGTTCAGTTAAATCAATTCCTAAAGATTTTTCTGATGCCGATCCAGTTGAAGTTATTCCAAGACCTCCTCTGGTTCAGTCAAATCGATTCCTAAAGATTTTTCTGATGCCGATCCAGTTGAAGTTATTCCAAGACCTCCTCTGGTTCAGTTATGTGATCGGTGGAAATAGAACTGACTGTTTTGGAATGCTGGTTCGCGAAATGTCACGGTAAGCAAGAGTCGCCACCGTCTTTTATTTTCTCCAACAAGGAAAGGACAAAAGCACAGCAAAATTCCTTTTTGAGATGTTTCTCGGTTCGGGAGGTAGATTATAGAAAGGGAAGGTGTTAGCACCCTTTATATCCGTGGTTATCCACGGGCTCTTAGGTAATTGCTCACTATGTTTTCAAAAATGTTTTGCTTTTCTTGTGTTTGTGGGTTTTTAAAAAAGAGTTTTGTTTGAAAACTTCGATTTAACTCTTGTATCTGTCCTCAAGAGTGTATGAAGTGTTTGTTTGAAAACTGTTGTTTGAAAAAAGTGTGAGTGCGAAAAGTATTTTTGTTTTGAAAGAGCAAGTACCTGAGAACCTCTACCTACTCAAAAGAAATTAAGCTGTGTAAATGTCCTTTAGACAGTGCTATCCCACTATGGAGAAGTAGGTAGCGTCGTCGTTGGAGTTTTCGGGTCAATTCGAGTTAAGGGACGTTATGGTCATTGAAGGCAACATGTAAGG
Source organism: Vicia faba (assembly GCA_948472305.1). Taxonomy (NCBI): domain Eukaryota; kingdom Viridiplantae; phylum Streptophyta; class Magnoliopsida; order Fabales; family Fabaceae; genus Vicia; species Vicia faba. Next base: position 89,193 of record CATIWC010000294.1, read on the forward strand.
ATACCTTAGCATTTCGAAGGGACTGTCATCGTATATCCGAAGGCAACATCGAGGGACTATATCATTTCTCGTAGGCAACAGTAAGGGACCATGATCTTTATGATGACTTTTAGATTGAGGGTCTGTGTGAAACTGCATCTTGGAAAGAGGGAAACCTGTGTAGGGTTGACTGATGACGAGTCAGTGTAAAACTGCATCTTGGAAGGAAGGAAACCTGTGTAGGGTTGACTGATGACGAGTCCGTGTAAAACTGCATCTGGAAGGAAGAAAACCTGTGTAGGGTTGACTGATGACGAGTCCGTGTAAAACTGCATCTTTGGAAAGAGAGAACCTGTGTAGGGTTTCTTAATGACGAGCCCGTGTAAAACTACGTCTTGAAGAGGGGGAACCGGTGTAGGGTTGTTTCGGTGATAAGGTTGTGTGCAACTTCTGGAGGAACCTGGGTAAGGTTACTTTGGGATAAGTTCGTGTGAAACTTCAGGATAAACCGGGGTAAGGTTACTGTAAGATAAGTTCGTGTGAAACTTCAGGATGAACCGGGGTAAGGTTATTGTAAGATAAGTTCGTGTGAAACTTCTGGATGAACCGGGGTAAGGTTACTGTGAGATAAGTTCGTGTAAAACTTCAGGATGAACCGGGGTAAGGTTATTGTAAGATAAGTTCGTGTAAAACTTCAGGATGAATCGGGGTAAGGTTACTGTGAGATAAGTTCGTGTAAAACTTTAGGATGAACTGGGGTAAGGTTACTTTGATGATGGGTCCGTGTAAGACTTCTTCTGAAAGAAAAGGAACCGGTGTAGGGTTGCCTGATGATGAGTCCGTGTAAGACTTCGTCTGAAATTGAGAAGGAACCGGTGTAGGGTTGCCTGACGATGAGTCCGTGTAAGACTTCGTCTGAAATTGAGAAGGAACCGGTGTAGGGTTTCCTGATGATGGTCGAGTAGCTAATTGTCCTGTCTGGTTTCAGGTATTATCCTACAACTAGTCGTCCACAGATATTTTTCCTGGCTAGCTACAGGTATTAAACTGGAACTTGAAAGGGTTGATGGTAGCCATCTTTTGATTGACCTTTTCCTGGAGAAAAAAAAAGGTAAAACGTTAGTTGTATGCAATGCATGATATGCATCAGGCAATGATGTTCTCAAAATAAATGAGATTTGTGTTGTATGATGCGTATGCATGTCATGATGTATGAAGGTGTGATGTTTTTAGTCGGGGAAAATAAATCCCGGAGCTACTGGAGAATAGAGTTGAGTTCTTCGTTTCCGTTGGGGATGACGAACAAAGATAATTTCAAGAATAAACCTGTAGGAGAAGATGACTCCGTTGGGGAATAAACTGGTGAAGAGATTACTCTGCGGGGAATTACTCTGTGGGGAAGAGATGTTTTGATGAGATTTTAACGATAACTCCGCTGGGGATTCCGTTGATAAGCTCGGTTGGGGATTTCGATGATGAACCCCTCTGGGGGTAGAAAGAACTTCGCTGGGGATGATCTTTCAGTTGCAACAGGATAACCCAGTTAGACTCTGGTGGGGAAGCTTTTCAGACTGCACTGGGAAATGGCTCCACTGGGGGTATCTTGTATTCCACCGGGGAACATTCTTATATTTCATTGACGAATATTAAGACTGCCGGGGATGCTTGCTGAGGAATATCTGTATACTCTGCTGGAGGATATTATGACCTGCTGGAGATACTTACCCTTTTTAGAGCTGATGGTAGACCAGCTCTGCCTGGGGGATAGTATTGCTGATTTGTTTATCGTTGCAAGTCTCAGCTGGGGAGAGCTACCATTACGATCTTATTCTGCGGGGAGTGAAGGTATCTTGGCCATATTCTTCAGCCGAACCTACCTTGGTACCTTGATGGACAGAGTAGCTTGTATAGTTCAGACAATTCTTATTTCCCCAGTTTATGCGGGAGAAGGTACCTGTGGAGGTGCTTGATAACTGCCGATTGACAAATCTCCTTCTGGTAGGCAAGTGACGTGATGGCGGGACATAGTCGTACGCTTTGATCCCTAATTTTGCCTGGACCTCCCTTTCGGGTTTTCAGTCCACCGGGATACCCATTTTTTCCCAAACCTCCTTTTCAGGTTTTCGACTTGCCGGGTGTACAAATTTTTTTTTATCCCTTATTTTTGCCCGAACCCTTTTGGTTCGCCGGGAAGCCCTTATTTTTGCCTAGGCCAGTCGACCTAGCGGGTCTTTGATTATGCGTAGTATTTTTTTTGACTATGTCCACGTTCTCAGAGTGCAGGGAGTTGTCACTGTCAGTAGTGTTGTGTTGCCATACCACCAGAAGATGTTTGATCATGCAAGATTCGTGGCTGGAATTCATGTCCAATGCCCCAAGTGACTCGGGCGGAGATTTGCCCCTGGCTATTTGGCATTTTGAGAGATTCCTTGAATCTTGACTTGACTGCCCCAGATGATGGAGAATGATCATGTCTCCCCCTTGGTTGGAAGTGTTTCTTCCACTTGAGATGATCCTTTTTTATTGAAAAGGTTTTTTTTTTTGTTCACAAGATATTCATCGTGCGAATTTCTCTGCTGTTCAAACGAATAGTCATATGCAAACAATGTTATTTTAAGAATGCAAAGCTTATGTCTGTCTTGAAGTTTTTTGAAAATGCATTTTCAGTAAAACAAGTGAAATTTTGTAAAATGTGATGTCAACTCAGGATTTTACAGCAAGCCCCACAGGAGTCAGGATACCTTTTGTAACAGTATGCTTTCGAACTAACCCATGCTTCAGCTAGGACTTTTAGGGGTTATAACGTGGCCTGGTTCACAGTTTAAGAAACAAAGGATAAAGGCTCAAATTTTATTTGTACCTGTTGTACCCCAAAATTTGCCCTCCCATTTCCTCAATATTTTCTCATCACAAGACCCTTGGAGCTCAAGGTCCAGTTAGGGTTTCCTCTGCTCAAGACTTCTCCTTGCACTGTGGACTCAAATTAGGGTTTGTGTTTGAACAAAGATGTTTTGACCTAAAATTCCTAAGATGACTTTCATGCTCCATATTGGACTCCCAAGTTTATCCATACCAAGTTTCAAGTCTTGATTCCAAATTTTGCCCAGTCAATTGGACAGATGACCTAGAAATCAGCTGTATTGGGGAAAAAGTCAATTGTGGCCAATTGACAGGCAAATCTCATGAATATTGACCCACATCAACATTATGAACTCATATGGACAATTTGATCAAGTTTGGATCACAATTCCACAAGAAATTTGATCAGATCATCAAAAGGGCAAAATGGTCATTTTTAGGGTTTTGACTGCACAAAGGCAATTTTTGACTGTTTGACCTAGCCAATGGCAAACCAAGCTCACATATGGATTCAAGAACCCCATGGAATTATCTTGACATGATCAACAAACTCAAAAGATCCCAAATACACAAGATTGACAGTTGAATTTCCCAGTCAATTGATCAATTTTGACTGTATACTGAAAAGTCAAACTTTGACTTTTTGGTCAAAATCAAGAGTCAAGATTCATTTTTTCATCAAAACATGCCAAATCATGAAACTTGTTCACCAAGAAACCAAGAAATACAAATTAGGGTTTGAAATGGAATTTTTCATAACTTAGAATTTTTCTAAGTTATGGAAAACCCTAATTTTTTCCCAACTTTGCCCCACTTTTTCACCAAGATTAATTTGGATTCAAACAAAAGTCAAAACATGAAAGTTGTAGCTTGTTGCATAATATACAACTTTGATTCACAAAGTTTTCCCAAATGAGGCTTGTATCTCAAGTTATAAATTTTTGAATAAGGGCACTAAACCATTCATAACTTAGTGAAAATTTGACCTTTTTGACAAGGTTTTCTACCTAACTTCAAGGCCATTTTCCATACACTTCCACTTGGAATTTCAATTTGCATTTCAAAGATGGATTGTAGTACACATTCCAAGCTTTCCAAAATGTCCAAAAACTTCTCAAATAACCTCATGGTTAGGGAGAATCGAATTTTGCAAAATGGGCAAAAGTCACTTTGATTCATGGCCATGTACATGTTCATACACTTTGCAATTTTTCAAATCAGCATGGGCAAGCTAGTTACAGGCCTCTAATCCTTTTCTTACTCAATAATTAAATGCCAATCCATTGTGTTTTAGCTTTGTTTTGTTCATATAGTCATTACATAAGGAATTAAGCCTTAATTGGAAAAAGTGATTTATCCATTTTTGCAAAGTAGAACTTTATGTCAAATTTGAAAATCAAGAGGTACAATGCATATCTTTGGACACAAGATTCATGGACATAACACACTGATCAAGACTAAAAGATGCAGCACATTTTGAGGGGCCTGTACAAGCCTAGAAGAAAGTTGGCATTTTCTTGCTTCACATAGAAGAAATATGGCATAACTTGTACCAACTCAAAAACCAGCTTACAAACACTTAGACAAAGTTATCAAACACATTCCACAGATCATAACCAAACTATTGCACGAGCCTTTTACCTCCAATCCATCCCAAAACTCAGAATCACCTTGAAACTGCTCAAACAGAGCAACCTCTGCAGATTGAGTTCCAACTCTCAATCCTTTCAAGCATTCTTGCCCAAACCAGTTCACATACCTTCCTTACCACCTATGCAAGCTATCCAAAAGCTAAAGCACGATCTGTAACACCTCCAAGCCACTTCACCATTTTTGTTTTTTTGTTTTGCAGTTGAAGTTCTCCAGCACGATTCAGGGAGTTTCAAGACAAAGTAGAACTTGGAATAGCATCCTCACACTTCAAGGAAGCTATACAAATCATCATCTTGCTCTGAAAACTCCTCCATTGCAAAGCACGATTCCAACTGAACAGGTATCTTCATGAGGTTTTATCTCTCAGTATAGACATTGTTAGTTTTAGGTTTGTGAAGGAAATATGTCACAATCATAGCCCTGAACATGACCATATAGTTAGATTTCATTTATGTTATGTGTGCTGCAAGAATTTTGAGTCTGAACATGGCATAAAAGTTAGGTCAGAAATTGGGGGAGAAGAAATTCTCCCTCATCTTAGAGAGTTAAGTCAAGTTCTTTACATGGTTGAATTCGTCTTCTCATGCTCTACACTTTTCATGTTATGAGTTTTGCTTGAAAGGCCAGGAATTGGAAGATAGAAAACGCGTGTTCATTGTTGTTCATACAGTCTGGAGGTTGAAGAAGGAGTTTTCTGGGCTGGGCCTGTTTGGTTATTTCTTTTCACACCACTTTTCTTGTTTTACACCCCCTGAGCCCATTTCACTTATTTTTAATGATTTCTGACTTTTTTCTTTTTTGATTGATTCATTTATTTTTTCTCATGTTATTAAAAATATAAAAATCTTTTTTCTCACCATTTTTTAATTTATTAGGTATTTATGTTATTTTCTTTTGATTAATACATAAATAAATAGATATATTACATTTCATTAAAATATTGAGAAATATGTAAAAATACTTTTATTTTCATTTTTATTTTATTTTACCTTCTGAAAATATTTTACACAAAAAATACTTTTTTTTATTAAATATTAAATATTATTATTCTTATATATAATGCATATTTAGAACTTAATACATATATATATATATATTTATTAATATATTTAGGTTAGAATACAAAAATACCTATATTTTTCATTTTTATTAATATTTGATATAAAAAATACTTTTTTATAATATACTTCATTTTATTTTTATTTTTGTACATAATAAATAAATACTTGTATTAAATTAAATAATAATACATTTTATTTAATAGAATTAGGGTTTTGCCCTAAAGATAAAAAACTCCAAAAAATATTACCTTTTATTTTCCTTTTATTTTACATAAATAATCCTTTTTTTTCATACATATAAAAACCATTTTTGCATCTTGCATATTTATTCTTATTTTATTTAATTTATGCAATTAATCATCTTGTAAAATATTTCAATATTGATGTAATAGTTTTAGGTTTACATTACTTGTCAAAATCCCCATTTGAACATTTGTACCCCCCTTCCCATATTTGGTTTTGTAATAGCTTAGTAAATTTATTTTCGCGCTTTATTGCTTTCTAATTATGCCATGTTAGAATTAGGGTTTGTATGCGAAAAACGACAAAATAGTTATGACCTAATCTCAAGACAAACAAGCATGAAAATGGACACACAAATCACACTTGCACCCCCTAGGGTACTCCACTTGTTGCCTTTCAAAATTGGGCCATATTGTATGTTAGGTCTCTTTGGGCAAAACAAACAAACCAAATGATCATAGTCCCTCGATAACATTTTCAAAATACTTCAAAAACAAATGATCAAGTCCCTTAAAGAAAATGCCCAAAGATACTTGGCATCATTGCAATTATGGTCTAAACGATGACCCGTGCTCGTCCCTTTCACATCCTAAACATAAGATTGTCCACCAAATGCAATGGTGGAACAAACTTGTTAAAAGGGTTAAAACATAGCAATAATCTTTTGAGAAATTTAGGAGTAGATAACCTCTTAGTTACTTGAATCAATCTTGCAAATTAAAACACTTGCCTATTTCAAAAACCACACATCACTACACTTTCAAAACAACTTTCAAAAACAAATGAAAACCTTTTCAAAAGACATACACCTTTGTATACATCCCAACATGGATCATTACAAAGGTTGCCACCACATTGGCTTCTTTTCAAAACATTTTCAAACCCACACACACAAGCACCATTTAAAACAATTGGAAACAAAAGGCAAGTGATCTTAGCAAGTAACTAAGAGCTCATGGATAAACATGGATAGAAAGGGTGCTAATACCTTCCCTTTCTATAATCTACTCCCCGAACCCAAGAAAACATCTCAAAAGGTTTTTGCTGTGCTTTTTAACCTTTCCTTAGGATAAAATAAAAAGTCGGTGGCGACTCTTGCTCAACCGAAACATTTGCGAAAACAAACGCAAAACCTCAAGTCAGTTCTCCCACCGTATCACAGAACTGGCGACTCTGCTGGAGAATAACTTAAAAGTGGAGTAACCTTAGGGTTTAGATCACCTTTGTTTTCAATTGTTTGCTTTGTTTGCTTTTATATTTGTGGGCTTTGCATCGGAGTTTCATAGATCCTAACCCGGATCTGGGAAATACCCTTTTTAGGTAGCATAATCTGTGAGGGACCTGTCCGGCGTAGACCGACATGGGTGAAGCAGTGGCTACATTGGTGTGGCACCTTAGTCTGTACCTATATCCCTTGTGTTGCAACAGGGAGAATATAGGTCTTCTAAGGAGTCATTAAACACCAACCAACCTTAGAACCTTAAATTGACCAACTTGGCTATTAGGACAGTAGCAGTATGCTACACTCATTGAGGCTAAACTCTCGAGATGGTTCTGGCCGCGAGAAAAGATTGCGATGCTGGAGTTATGACCGATTGAGGGTAGCCAATGATTTGAGATCCTCTAGAACCCGGTTACTTTTGATAGGACAGGTTTTAACCAACAAAACCAAAAGAGGGTAATACCTGAAATTCATGCTGGCCTAAAACCTAAGGGTGTCTTGTGTGACTTGTGTGCCTTATCATGTTTGCCTGTATGAATACTTGTGGTGTGATTCATCATAGCATCATGCCATCATACCATTGCATGCATCCTGTATAAAGGACTAACCCATTTCAAAGACAAAAAAAGTTTCATCTTTGCTCTGTTTTGTAGGACATCATGATGCCTGTACGTAGGAATACCATCCGGCTCAACTTTGTTCAACCACCAGTTTTACTCAAGGATTTGGTTGGAAGGATTCCAAACACTTCTTCCTTCATCAACAGACATGGTTCTCTTCTTGGCTTGATCACTGCAAAATGGGACCAACAACTGATAAGTGTTCTGACCCAGTTTTATGACCCTCTGTATCATTGTTTCACCTTTCAAGACTTCCAGCTGGTTCCTACCCTGGAAGAATTCTCTTATTTGCTGAGAATCCCTGTCTTGGAACAAACTCCATTCACTGGTTTGGAAAAGACTCCTAGGCCTGAAGAGATTGCTGCAATTCTCCCCTTGACCAAAGAAGAGGTATTAGCTAACTGGGAAACTAGAAATGGGGTCAAGGGCTTTTTGGTCAAATTTCTGGTTGGCAAGGCTAATAATTTCTGGAATGACTTGGACTTCAAGGCGTACGAGGATATTCTGGCCCTTTTGATCTATGGTCTGGTACTGTTTCCCAATCCTGACACCTTTATCAGTATCCATGTCATAAGGATCTTCATGTCTCGGAATCCGGTACCCACTCTTTTGGGTGATATCCTACAACAACTCTATGCTCGTACTGCTCGAAAACGGGGAACTCCGTGGTGTTGTGCTCCTTTGCTAGTAAGGTGGTTTATTTCGCACCTTCCTAAGTTCGTACTGAAGAATGAAGAAGGAAAAGGTTGGGCTCGGAGGTTAATGTCTCTCACTGATAATGACATCACCTGGACTCTCAGAGGTTTGGATGAGGTAACTGTTATTGACCGTTGCGGAGAATACCCTAATATTCCGTTGATTGGTATCCAAGGAGGAATCTCTTACAATCCATGCTTAGCTCTCCATCAGTTTGGAAGAGCCAGAGGGGATGGGCCTCATGAAATGCTGGTTCCTCACTTCCATTTTGAGTTTCAGGCAGACAGTGACAAACTACGCCATGGATTCATTAGAGCTTGGGACAGAATTCACAAAGCTGACCCACATGAGTTAGGACCAAAGACTTCTCTACCAATGGAACCCTATTGCAAGTGGGTTCGCATCCGTGCTCAGAGGTTAGGTATGCCGTATGAAGCTGTTAGACCTCTCATTCTTGAATCTCCTGATGAAGATGGGGTTCCTCCAACTGTCCTCCCTCCTCAGATACCTACTGATTTTGACACAATGAAGAGATCTTGGGCGCAGCTAAAGGAAGAACGGGATTTCTATCGGGAGAAGTTCAATGAGCAGGAGCAGAAGATCCAGAGGCTGACTAAGCAATTGGAGAAAGAGAGGGTCCTGAACAACTACATCAACACTGAGAAAAGAAGGCCATGGGAGCATTGATGGGCTTTGGATATTTCTTTTTATAGCTTTTATTTCCTTTCCAGTATGTTTCATTCCTATAATGCCTAAGGGCAAATTGTTGAACAATTGAAAATTTTAATCTAATGAAGTGTGTTTCCCTTTTTGTCTACAAAGTTGAATCTTGTTTGTCTTTGAAAACATAAAACATACGCATTCCATTGCACCATATGCATAGCAGGTACCCTATTTCACAGGTTGCTTAATCTCCTTCGCTGTTTATTTTGAACAGTCATCATGAATCCAGACTCATCCAGTGAGCAAGCAATCAAGGCCCTTCAGGCCCAAAGTGCACAGTTTCAAGAGATGGTCCTAAGCCTAGCCCAAGGTCAGCAAGAGTTGAAGACTCTACTCCTGAAGAAGAAGAAGAAAAAGAGGACTGCGTTGTTCAACACTGGACGCAGATTTGGGAACACCCTCCATAATGAAGCTGAACCAACTACTTCCTCTGCTGAGAAAAACAGTCCCCAAGGGGGAGGAGCTCCTAGTCCCGCAGTCTCCGACAACGAGACGGACTATAATGACGAACAATACCCACCTGCTGCTGACAGATACAAGCAATTGGAGGACCGCTTGAGCGCCATGGAAATTCAGAATGTGCCGGGACTGGATTTCGGAGATCTGGGGTTATCTTCTGGGGTAGTAATTCCACACAAGTTTAAGGCGCCTGCCTTCGCCAAGTATGATGGGGTCTCCTGCCCAAAACTGCATCTAAGGTCGTACGTAAGGAAGATCCAACCTTACACGGCAGATAAGAACCTCTGGATTCACTTCTTCCAAGATAGCCTCTCGGGGTCACAGCTTGAATGGTTCTACCAATTAGATGGAACTAGCATCCGACACTGGGAAGATTTGGCAACCGCATTCTACAGACAATACCAATACAATTCTGATCTCGCTCCTACGCGTACCCAACTTCAGGGTATGTCTCTAGGAACGGGTGAAGGGTTCAAAGAATACGCACAAAAATGGAGAGATTTGGCTGGCAGGGTGCAGCCTCCATTAACTGGTCGTGAGCTGGTTGATATGTTCCTAGGGACTTTGTCTGGTCCATTTTTCAATCATTTGGTTGGTAACTCCTCCGCTGGGTTTACGGATTTGATTCTAACGGGAGAAAGAATTGAAGCTGGCATCAGGTCAGGCAAGATACAAAAGGCTTCCTCTACAAGTACTGAGAAGAGGTCGTTTAAGAAAGAAGCAAGTGCCGTCTACGGTCCTAGACGACAAGTCAAGCCCGAAAGTCGCCAAGCCGTCAATGCTTTGGTCATCTCAAAACCTGTTGCTGCTCCTCAGCAGTACAATCAACAAAGAAGTGAAAGGCCCAAGAGGCAGTATACTCGGCTGAGTATGACATTATCTCAAATTTTACCCCAACTTTTATCAACCAACTTGGTGACCCTCAAAGAAGCTCCTAAGGTCGTCAACACTGCGTCTCCTAAGTATAACCCAAATGCCCGGTGTGCTTATCATTCTGATAGTCCCGGGCACACTACTGATGATTGCTGGGCCTTGAGAAACAAAGTGCAAGATCTTATCGACGCGAAGGAAATTCAGTTTGAAGTACCTGAGAGACCGAATGTTGTAACTGCTCCTATGCCCCAGCATAGAGTAAACGCCATTGAGGAAGAGTTGTATGCTATTTCGGTGAATGAAGTTGTTACCCCTCTTTTGACTGTTAAGAGGAACTTACTACTAGCCGCTTTATTTCCGGGTTGTAGTAAGGGTTGCCTCCTCTGTGCTGTTATCCCTACCGGTTGTCCACTGCTGAAATCAGGCATCCAAAGCCTGATGGATAGCAAGGAGATTCTGTTCAAGAAAACTGTTGTTCCGTCTGTTTCCATTGAAGATATATCTGTTGTCACGATTTACAATCCTGCCAAAGCTCCTGTGAAAAAGCTAGTCCAAATTATGTCTGTTGCACCCATCACTATTACTGTCCCGGGGCCTCTCCCGTATGAGTCTGATAAAGTTGTTCCATGGCATTATGGAGCCGACGTGTATGTGCTTGGGGTGAAGCAGGAGTTCAACACCAATACCAGTATCAGTAACATCACTGGTCCCGCCAAGATTACCCGCAGTGGCAGGCTCTTCTCGCCTAACATTGCACCGCCAGTTATCCGAAAACCTCTCACCATCACACCCGCAAGTGTGCATGTTCCAGTTCAAGTTCCTGTGTCTACTACTGCCGCCGAGTCCTCTGATACTCGGGGCAAAGAAGTTGCTACCGATTCGCCTGCCAGGACGGAGGCACCAAGAAATAAGACTGCTGTGGAAGCCTCCCAACAAGAAATGGAGGAAATCCTTAAAATTATCAAAAAGAGTGACTTTAACGTTGTTGAACAGTTGGGGCATACTCCCTCCAAAATCTCTATGCTATCATTGCTGCTATGCTCAGAGGCCCATGCAAAAGCCCTGATTTCATTTCTGAAAACGGCCCATGTGCCGCAAGAGACCTCCGCGGATCAATTCACCGACTGTGTGGCTAATTTGACGGCTGACAATGGCTTAGGTTTCTCGGATGCCGACCTTACCGCCAAAGGGAAAAATCACAATGATGCCCTGCATGTTTCCATAGAATGCAGGGGCACTACTCTCGCACACGTGTTAGTGGATACCGGCTCTTCCCTGAATGTTTTGCCCAAGAAAGCATTGGACCGCTTGGATTGTGAGGGCCTGGAGTTGAAACCTAGTAACATCATCGTTAGAGCCTTCGACGGTTCTAAGAGGATGGTGCACGGTGAAGTGGACATCCCTATTCGTGTGGGTTCCCAAGTTTTCAACTCAACATTCTATGTAATGGATATTCGTCCATCTTACTCCTGCTTGTTGGGTCGACCCTGGATTCACAAAGCTGGGGCAGTAACTTCCACTCTACACCAAAAGCTCAAATACCCTGTCAAAGGGAAGATTGTTACTGTGCAGGGTGAGGAGGAGTACATGGTTAGTCACTTGAATTCATTCCGGTATATCGAGATGGACGGGGAGTTTATAGAAACCCCCTTTCAGCATTTTGAGGAAGTACCTCCAGTGATGGCATCAGCTGAGGCAGTGATTGAAGAGGACTTTCCATTGAAGATGGCGTCCTTGAAGGATGCCCGGGCTGTAATCAAGAAAGGCAATTGTGCAAACTGGGGTCAGCTTCCTGACTTCACTCAAAAGAACGACAAGTTTGGGCTGGGCTTTACTGCAGAGGCTCAGAGGGCTGTGCGCAAGGAAAAGATCAGAAAGGCTCTGGTATTTATCTCCAACCCAAGGGTGAATGCTATTGAGGAAGATGTAGAGGAAGCAGAGTTTGACAGTTGGATCTACCCGACTACTAGCAACGGACCAAGCAACTGGACGGCAAAGGATTTTACGCCTATCACATTTGTCACGCAGTAATTAATTTCTTTTGATTTCCAATTTGTAACAAACAATATGTTAAAACTTTGTTGGCTCGGTGTCCTACCCGGGGCATCGTAGCTCCATTTGTGAGGGATTTTTGTATGACATTTCCATATATCATCAATCAAAACATTGGACGTTTGTTGCATTTCAAATCTTATGCTCTCTTTCTTTCTGTGTTATATATATATATTGCAAAACAGCTATATTTACACACACTCACTTATACAGGTTTCAATCCACTCTGGATCTCACTGGTAACAGCTCTGTTACCGCCAGTTATGACTTCGAGGATCCGATCAACTTGGCCGAAGACGAAGGTGAAGATGATTGCGAAGTGCCTGGTGAACTCGCAAGACTGCTACTCCAGGAAGAGAGAGCTATTCAACCACATGAAGAGCAGGTAGAGACGATTAATCTGGGTACTAAGACAGATAGGAAAGAGGTCAAGATTGGGGCTAATCTAGAGCTCAGCGTGAAGCAACGATTGATCCAGATGCTACGGGATTACATGGAGATATTTGCTTGGTCCTATGAAGATATGCCTGGTTTGGATGCCGAAATTGTAGTTCACCACCTGCCAACCAAGGAAGATTGCCCTCCGGTAAAGCAAAAGGTCCGCCGTATGCGTCCAGAGATGTCTGAAAAGATCAAGGCTGAGGTTATGAAGCAATTCGACGCCGGGTTTCTAGCAGTAACTTCTTACCCTCAGTGGGTTGCCAATGTGGTGCCAGTGCCGAAGAAGGACGGTAAAGTCAGAATGTGTGTCGACTATAGAGATTTGAACAGGGCAAGCCCTAAGGATGACTTTCCCTTACCTCACATCGATGTTCTTGTTGACAATACCGCTCAACACAAGGTTTTCTCCTTCATGGATGGTTTTTCAGGGTATAATCAGATCAAGATGGCTCCAGAGGATATGGAAAAGACCACCTTTGTGACTCAGTGGGGCACCTTCTGTTATAAGGTCATGCCATTTGGATTGAAAAATGTTGGGGCAACCTATCAACGTGCCATGGTTGCTTTATTTCATGATATGATCCATCATGAGATTGAGGTATACGTTGATGACATGATTGCAAGGTCTCAAACTGAGGAAGAGCACCTTGACCATCTGAGGAAGTTGTTTGACCGACTCAAGTTATACAAGCTGAGGTTGAATCCCAACAAATGAACCTTTGGGGTAAGATCCGGAAAATTGCTAGGTTTCATTGTAAGTGACAAAGGTATTCAGGTGGACCCTGCCAAGGTAAAAGCCATACAAGAGATGCTGACTCCAAAGATAGAGAAAGAAGTCAGAGGCTTCCTGGGACGACTGAATTACATTGCCCGATTCATCTCACATCTGACTGCTACTTGTGAGCCAATCTTCAAATTACTGAAGAAAGATCAAGTAGTACGCTGGAACGATGAATGTCAGGCTGCCTTTGAAAAGATAAAGGAATATCTCCAAGAGCCACCCATTCTTATGCCACCAGTGGAAGGAAGACCTCTGATACTATACTTGACAGTGCTTGATAATTCAATGGGGTGTGTGCTGGGGCAGCATGACGAGTCTGGCTGAAAAGAGCACGCTATTTATTACTTGAGCAAAAAGTTTACCGACTGTGAGTCCCGTTACTCACTGCTTGAGAAAACTTGCTGCGCTCTAGTATGGGCTGCTCGCCGGCTGAGACAGTATATGCTGACTCACACTACTCTATTGATTTCAAAGATGGATCCCATCAAGTACATATTTGAAAAGCCTGCTCTGTCTGGAAGAATAGCGAGATGGCAAATGATCTTGACAGAATATGACATCCAGTATACAACTCAGAAAGCAATCAAAGGAAGTGTACTGGCAGATCATTTGGCACACCAACCTGTGGATGATTACCAATCATTGAACTTTGATTTTCCGGACGAAGACATCATGGTGGTAACTGACTGTGAAGTACCTGGACCGGATGAAGGACCTGAGGAAGGATCCCGATGGTCTATGCATTTTGATGGAGCCTCTAATGCTTTGGGAAACGGCGTCGGCGCTGTAATCATATCTCCCAAAGGAACTCACACTCCACTCACCGCCCGATTATGTTTCAACTGCACCAACAACATGGCAGAATATGAGGCATGTATCATGGGTCTACAAGCTGCAATCGACTTAAGGATCAAATTGCTGAGTGTCTTCGGAGATTCCGCTCTCGTGATCAATCAGATCAAAGGCGAGTGGGATACGAAACACCCAAATCTTATTCCTTACAAGGAGTATGTGTCAACCTTGCTTCCCCACTTTGAAGAAATAACTTTTGAGCACTTCCCAAGAGAGGAGAATCAGCTAGCGGGCGCACTAGCTACGATGTCTTCAATGTTCAAAGTTAAATGGGACAATGAGGCTCCCCGGATCATTATCTGGAAGTTGGACGAACCAGCATACTGCTGCGAGCTTGAGGCTGAGAAGGTGACTGAAAAACCTTGGTATCACGAGGTAAAGAGGTACTTGGAAGCTCAGGAATACCCTGAGGGCGCATCTGTCAATGACAAGAAGTTCATGAGGAGGTTTGCTGCAAAATTCTTCCTCAGCAACGGCATTCTCTACAAACGGAATCATGATTCGACTCTACTACGTTGTGTGGATAAGGCTGAAGCAGAGAAGATCATGATAGAACTGCATGAAGGTACATTCGGAACACATTCCAGTGGACACACCATGGCTAAGAAAATCCTTCGGGCAGGGTATTTCTGGTCCACAATGGAAGCCGATTGTTACCAACACTCTCGAACTTGTCATAAATGCCAGATCTATGCTGACAAGGTGCATATCCCTCCGGTTCCTTTGAACGTCCTGACGGCACCTTGGCCTTTTGCAATGTGGGGCATTGATATGATCGGTGAGATCCGACCGACGGCATCCAATGGGCATCGCTTCATCTTAGTGGCGATCGATTACTTCACGAAGTGGGTTGAGGCAGCTTCCTACGCAACAGTAACCAAGAGTGTCGTGGCACGTTTCATCTGGCATAATCTGATCTGTCGGTACGGCGTCCCGGAAAGAATCATTACGGACAATGGTACCAATCTCAATAACAAGATGATCACTGAACTCTGTGAACAATTCAAGATACAACACCACAATTCTTCTCCCTACCGGCCGAAGATGAATGGGGCTGTAGAGGCAGCTAATAAAAATATCAAGAAAATTGTGCAGAAGATGACAGTGACCTATAAAGATTGGCACGAGATGTTACCGTTCGCTCTTCATGGGTACCATACCTCAGCAAGGACGTCGACCGGGGCAACTCCTTTCTCCTTGGTCTATGGCATGGAGACAGTCTTGCCAATCGAAGTCCAGATACCCTCTCTCCGGATAATGAAGGATGCAGACTTGAGTGAAGATGACTGGATACAGACTCGACTTGATCAATTAAATTTGATTGACGAAAAGAGGCTCACCGCTATCTGTCATGGTCAGACGTATCAAAAACGGATGATCAGGGCATTTAACAAGAAAGTCAGACCACAAGAGTATCAAGTTGGGGACCTGGTAATCAAACGCATCATCCTTCCTCAAAGTGATCCTCGGGGCAAATGGACCCCTACATACGAAGGGCCATTTGTGGTTAAGCATGTGTTCTCAGGAGGAGCCATGATCCTAAGCACCATGGATGGTGACGACCTTCCTCACCCCGCCAATGCAGACATAGTGAAAAAATACTACGCATAAATAAAAGACCCGCTAGGTTGACATACCTAGGCAAAAATAAGGGCTTCCCGGCGAACCAAAAGGGTTCGGGCAAAAATAAGGGATGAAATGAATAAAAATCTGTACACCCGGCAAGTCGAAAACCTGAAAAGGCGGCTTGGGCAAAAATGGGTATCCCGGTGGACTGAAAACCCGAAAGGGCGGTCCAGGCAAAAGTTAGGGATAAAGCGTAACACTATGTCTCATTGGATCACTTTGCATCCGGACTTCGGCATCAACTATCTGGCTCAGACTTCGGCATCGACCAATCAGCTTCATCTTCAACTAGGCAGCAAAGCGATGAGACGCTTGGAGACATAAAGGCGATAGCAGAGTTGGAACCCAGTGGGATTGTTCACATAGCTGTTTTGTTTTCTTTTTCAAAGTTGTAAACTCTATGTTATTTGGCGGCGTCCTCTTACTAGGATGTCAGCCTCTTGTACAAAAACGCCCATTCACAGGCAAAGTTCAAATCAATACAAATTCACTTGTCCATACAAATTGCCATTGTTTTTCCTTTTTCTGTTTTGTTTTAAGAAGAACGTCCAATGTTCATTTTTGATATATGCATTTGACATTAAAATTGCTGACTCATAAATATTTGCATATAAAACAAAAGATTAATTACAGGTGACATTAGAGACAGGGGAAAATGTGAAGTGGTCTGATGCAGTCTGGTTGCTTTGTCCGCCAAGGTACCAAGGTAGATTCGACTGAAGAATGTGACCAAATCATCTCAACGCTCCGCAGAGTAAGACAAGATTCAGTAATACTTTCCCCAAACGGAATTTGATTCCCCGTCAATCCTGAAAAGGCACAACATCCCCCGGCAGGTCTTAAAGCTCATCCCCAGTAGATTCTGGAAGCTTGTTCCCTGCAGGGTACGGACGTCTCTCCCAAGTTTTATTCAGAGTTATTTCCTCACAAGGACTTATAACTGGGTTATCCTCAGCTAATTGCCACGGAAGATCGCCCTCGGCAAAGTTCTTTCTATCTCCGGCGGAGTCTATCTCTAGTATTCCCCAGCGGAGTTTATCTCTGGTATTCCCCAGCGGAGTTTATCTTTGATGTTCCCCAGCTGAGTTTATCGTCTTTATCCCCAGCGGAATCCGTCATTGAAGTCCCCAGTAGGCCTGTCATCAAAACTTCAGCAAAGTATCTCTGCCACAAAGCAACTCCCCTGCCGGTCGTCAAGGATTTATGTTCCTAAGACAAAATTACAGTCATAAACATTTCACATTTCCATACATCTTGCTTACATACATGATAAAGTGCATACAACACTATCTCATGTTGAACATCATGACATCATGCATATCATACATCATGACATTGCATACAACTTATGTTTTTTCCTTGTCAGGGAAAAGACAATCCCAAAGACAACTACCTTCAACTGTCACAATTCCAGATTCGATACCTGTATCTAGCCAGGGCACATCTGAGAGTAGTCAGTTTCCAGACTCGATTCCTGTATCTAGCCAGGGTACGTCTGAAGAGTTCGAAGATTCGATACCTGTATCCAGCCAGGGCATATCAACTACAACATTTCCAGATTCGATTCCTGTATCCAGCCAGGGCATATCTGCTAACAACATTTCCAGATTCGATTCCTGTATCCAGCCAGGGCATATCTGTTGACCACATTTCCGGACTTGATTCCTGTATCTAGCCAGGGCACGTCTGAAGAGTTCGAAGATTCGATACCTGTATCCAGCCAGGGCATATCTGTTGACGACTATTTCCGGATTCGATTCCTGTATCCAGTCAGGGCACATCTGTGAACAACTGATTGTAGATTCGATACTTGTATCTAGCCAGGGCATATCTACATAAGGAGATTGAAGATCAAACACCTGTAACGAGCCAGGAAAACATCTGTCTTTCTCAAATACACAAGTTTTCGCTAAGGAATCTCTTATGCGATCAATACTTCCAAATGGCGTCTATAAGCCCATTCCCGACAAAGTTCCGTCACATCTCCGGATGGCATCTATAAGCCCATTTCCCTATCCATTACCTCTCCAAATGGCATCTATAAGCCCATTCCCGACCTCACATTGCTGATACTTCAACATGCGAGTGCAAATTTCCGGGCACTCTAGTGTCCAATCTCCTTTTACCCTCGAGTCACGAAAGGCAAACTTGCCAATCTAACTCTTCAGGTTCAAGAAGATTGAACAGGGGCAACTGTTGTACCCCAAAATTTGCCCTCTCATTTCCTCAATATTTTCTCATCACAAGACCCTTGGAGCTCAAGGTCCAGTTAGGGTTTCCTCTGCTCAAGACTTCTCCTTGCACTGTGGACTCAAATTAGGGTTTGTGTTTGAACAAAGATGTTTTGACCTAAAATGCCTAAGATGACTTTCATGCTCCATATTGGACTCCCAAGTTTATCCATACCAAGTTTCAAGTCTTGATTCCAAATTTTGCCCAGTCAATTGGACAGATGACCTAGAAATCAACTGTATTGGGGAAAAAGTCAACTGTGGCCAATTGACAGGCAAATCTCATGAATATTGACCCACATAAACATTATGAACTCATATGGACCATTTGATCAAGTTTGGATCACAATTGCACAATAAATTTGATCATATCATCAAAAGGGCAAAATGGTCATTTTTAGGGTTTTGACTGCACAAAGGCAATTTTTGACTGTTTGACCTAGCCAATGGCAAACCAAGCTCACATATGGATTCAAGAACCCCATGGAATTATCTTGACATGATCAACAAACTCAAAAGATCCCAAATACACAAGATTGACAGTTGAATTTCCCAGTCAATTGATCAATTTTGACTGTATACTGAAAAGTCAAACTTTGACTTTTTGGTCAAAATCAAGAGTCAAGATTCATTTTTTCATCAAAACATGCCAAATCATGAAACTTGTTCACCAAGAAACCAAGAAATACAAATTAGGGTTTGAAATGGAATTTTTCATAACTTAGAATTTTTCTAAGTTATGGAAAACCCTAATTTTTCCCCAACTTTGCCCCACTTTTTCACCAAGATTCATTTGGATTCAAACAAAAGTCAAAACATGAAAGTTGTAGCTTGTTGCATAATCTACAACTTTGATTCACAAAGTTTTCCCAAATGAGGCTTGTATCTCAAGTTATAAATTTTTGAATAAGGGCACTAAACCATTCATAACTTAGTGAAAATTTGACCTTTTTGACAAGGTTTTCTACCTAACTTCAAGGCCATTTTCCATACACTTCCACTTGGAATTTCAATTTGCATTTCAAAGATGGATTGTATTACACATTCCAAGCTTTCCAAAATGTCCAAGAACTTCTCAAACAACCTCATGGTTAGGGAGAATCGAATTTTGCAAAATGGGCAAAAGTCACTTTGATTCATGGCCATGTACATGTTCATACACTTTGCAATTTTTCAAATCAGCATGGGCAAGCTAGTTACAGGCCTCTAATCCTTTTCTTACTCAATAATTAAATGCCAATCCATTGTGTTTTAGCTTTGTTTTGTTCATATAGTCATTACACAAGGAATTAAGCCTTAATTGGAAAAAGTGATTTATCCATTTTTGCAAAGTAGAACTTTATGTCAAATTTGAAAATCAAGAGGTACAATGCATATATTTGGACACAAGATTCATGGACATAACACACTGATCAAGACTAAAAGATGTAGCACATTTTGAGGGGCTTGTACAAGCCTAGAAGAAAGTTGGCATTTTCTTGCTTCACATAGAAGAAATATGGCATAACTTGTACCAACTCAAAAACCAGCTTACAAACACTTAGACAAAGTTATCAAACACATTCCACAGATCATAACCAAACTATTGCACGAGCCTTTTACCTCCAATCCATCCCAAAACTCAGAATCACCTTGAAACTGCTCAAACAGAGCAACCTCTGTAGATTGAGTTCCAACTCTCAATCCTTTCAAGCATTCTTGCCCAAACCAGTTCACATACCTTCCTTACCACCTATGCAAGCTATCCAAAAGCTAAAGCACGATCTGTAACACCTCCAAGCCACTTCACCATTTTTGTTTTTTTGTTTTGCAGTTGAAGTTCTCCAGCACGATTCAGGGAGTTTCAAGACAAAGTAGAACTTGGAATAGCATCCTCACACTTCAAGGAAGCTATACAAATCATCATCTTGCTCTGAAAACTCCTCCATTGCAAAGCACGATTCCAACTGAACAGGTATCTTCATGAGGTTCTATCTCTCAGTATAGACATTGTTAGTTTTAGGTTTGTGAAGGAAATATGTCACAATCATAGCCCTGAACATGACCATATAGTTAGATTTCATTTATGTTATGTGTGCTGCAAGAATTTTGAGTCTGAACATGGCATAAAAGTTAGGTCAGAAATTGGGGGAGAAGAAATTCTCCCTCATCTTAGAGAGTTAAGTCAAGTTCTTTACATGGTTGAATTCGTCTTCTCATGCTCTACACTTTTCATGTTATGAGTTTTGCTTGAAAGGCCAGGAATTGGAAGATAGAAAACGCGTGTTCATTGTTGTTCATACAGTCTGGAGGTTGAAGAAGGAGTTTTCTGGGCTGGGCCTGTTTGGTTATTTCTTTTCACACCACTTTTCTTGTTTTACACCCCCTGAGCCCATTTCACTTATTTTTAATGATTTCTGACTTTTTTCTTTTTTGATTGATTCATTTATTTTTTCTCATGTTATTAAAAATATAAAAATCTTTTTTCTCACCATTTTTTAATTTATTAGGTATTTATGTTATTTTCTTTTGATTAATACATAAATAAATGGATATATTACATTTCATTAAAATATTGAGAAATATGTAAAAATACTTTTATTTTCATTTTTATTTTATTTTACCTTCTGAAAATATTTTACACAAAAAATACTTTTTTTTTATTAAATATTAAATATTATTATTCTTATATATAATGCATATTTAGAACTTAATACATATAATATTTAGGTTAGAATACAAAAATACCTATATTTTTCATTTTTATTAATATTTGATATAAAAAATACTTTTTTATAATATACTTCATTTTATTTTTATTTTTGTACATAATAAATAAATACTTGTATTAAATTAAATAATAATACATTTTATTTAATAGAATTAGGGTTTTGTCCTAAAGATAAAAAACTCCAAAAAATATTACCTTTTATTTTCCTTTTATTTTACATAAATAATCCTTTTTTTTCATACATACAAAAACTATTTTTGCATCTTGCATATTTATTCTTATTTTATTTAATTTATGCAATTAATCATCTTGTAAAATATTTCAATATTGATGTAATAGTTTTAGGTTTACATTACTTGTCAAAATCCCCATTTGAACATTTGTACCCCCCTTCCCATATTTGGTTTTGTAATAGCTTAGTAAATTTATTTTCGCGCTTTATTGCTTTCTAATTATGCCATGTTAGAATTAGGGTTTGTATGCGAAAAACGACAAAATAGTTATGACCTAATCTCAAGACAAACAAGCATGAAAATGGGCACACAAATCACACTTGCACCCCCTAGGGTACTCCACTTGTTGCCTTTCAAAATTGGGCCATATTGTATGTTAGGTCTCTTTGGGCAAAACAAACAAACCAAATGATCATAGTCCCTCGATAACATTTTCAAAATACTTCCAAAACAAATGATCAAGTCCCTTAAAGAAAATGCCCAAAGATACTTGGCACCATTGCAATTATGGTCTAAACGATGACTCGTGCTCGTCCCTTTCACATCCTAAACATAAGATTGTCCACCAAATGCAATGGTGGAACAAACTTGTTAAAAGGGTTAAAACATAGCAATAATCTTTTGAGAAATTTAGGAGTAGATAACCTCTTAGTTACTTGAATGAATCTTGCAAATTAAAACACTTGCCTATTTCAAAAACCACACATCACTACACTTTCAAAACAACTTTCAAAAACAAATGAAAACCTTTTCAAAAGACATACACCTTTGTATACATCCCAACATGGATCATTACAAAGGTTGCCACCACATTGGCTTCTTTTCAAAACATTTTCAAACCCACACACACAAGCACCATTTAAAATAATTGGAAACAAAAGGCAAGTGATCTTAGCAAGTAACTAAGAGCCCATGGATAACCATGGATAGAAAGGGTGCTAATACCTTCCCTTTCTATAATCTACTCCCCGAACCCAAGAAAACATCTCAAAAGGTTTTTGCTGTGCTTTTTAACCTTTCCTTAGGATAAAATAAAAAGTCGGTGGCGACTCTTGCTCAACCGAAACATTTGCAAAAACAAACGCAAAACCTCAAGTCAGTTCTCCCACCGTATCACAGTACCCACCCGTTCTTCGTGATGTTCTTCGATCCTAAACTCAGCTAATCGTGCATTAGATCTTGTTTGAGTCTTTGCTCTGATATACCAGTGATGGTTTGGATACTGACAGTTTATTTTGAATAGGCAGTCATTTCTTTTTTTGTTGAGGGTTTGTAGGACCTCTTTCTTTTTGACTTTATTATCCATGTCTTTTGCCTGAACTGTTTCTTTTGCGATTACAGTCAGCGGGATGCCCCAGTTTTTGTAAGTCTCCTTCATAGGTTTTGACTTATTGGGCTTTTTATTTTGAGAGATAATGACTGTCTGTCTTGACGATTATAGGGAACCATCACTGTCTTTTGTTTCAGAAGGACTCCTTTGATGCCATTCATTGTGCACCTAGATCAGCTGAGAAAACTACCCTGTCCCTGGTTATAATTAATGGTTTTAATTTTTGTGAAAAGAAAAACTCCAACTTCTTTAGCCCAGAGGGGTTAACGAGGGATTATCTTCCTTATAACTCCACTGTTTAGGATTTGAAACAATGCCTGTACTTCATCAGCGGGGTCTGTTCAAAAGCATACTGTAAAGATCGTAGTATCGTTTTCGTCATCCTCCCTCAAAAGGCTTAGATTTTTTTTATCGAGAGTTGAACATCAAAGAATGAAAGCAATTTTAAGCATAGTGAACACAATTACTTCAAAACAGACACGTGTAATGCATTGATGAAATAAAAGAGTTTGACGTGATAATTGTTTGAATAAGCAAAGAAAAATACAACTTCAGAATTCAAATGAACAAAAGTGCTTTCCATCCTAGTCATGTTTTGGCAAGGGAGCAGTGATCACATTGGGAGTCTCAGAAGGCTCGAATTCGATTTCCTTTGCATCGATCATATTCTGAATCTTGTATTTCAGCGCCCAACAATCGTTAGTATCGTGCCCCGGGCTATCGGAGTGGTAAGCACACCTTGCATCTGGGTTGTAATTTGGAGAAGAAGTCTTAGGGTTCACAGGAGGGTTTATCACCGAAATCAGATTCATCTTCAACATGTGCTGCAGTGCTTGTGACAATGGCATGTTGATGTTGGTGAACTTTCTTTTAGGCTCGTCCGGCCTTCGCTGATTTCCCTTTTGCTGTTGTCGGTGTGACACAGAACCAGAGATCAGGACTGCCCCTACGTGTTGGTCACGACGACTCTTTTGACTGTTCACAACATTAGACTCTTTCTTCCCACTGTAAGGCTTTTTATGAGCATCAGAAGGTGTAGCTTCTTGAATCTTCCCACTTTTGATGCCAGCTTCAATCCTTTCCCCAATCAAGATAAGGTCTGTAAACCCGGCTGAAGAATTTCCAATCAAATGGTTGAAGAACGGACCAGACAGGGTCCCCAGAAACATATCAACCAGCTCACAATCAGTCAAAGGTGGTTGCACCCTTCCGACAAGGTCTCTCCATTTTTTAGCATACTCCTTAAATCCTTCACCCGTCCCTAGTGACATACCCTGGAGTTGGGTACGCGTAGGAGCGAGGTCGGAGTTATACTGATACTGCTTATAGAACGCAGTAGCCAAGTCTTCCCAGTTACGAATACTGGCTCCATCCAGCTGATAGAACCATTCGAGTTGAGTCCCTGAAAGACTATCCTAAAAGAAATGGATCCACAAATTCTTGTCAGCAGTGTAAGGTTGGATCTTCCTTACATACGACCGGAGGTGCAGCTTAGGACAGGAAGCTCCGTCGTATTTGGCAAAAGCAAGCGCCTTGAACTTATGGGGAATCACCACCCCAGAGGATAAGCCTAGGTCTCCAAAGTCCAACCCGGGCACATTCTGTATCTCCATGGCGCTCAAGCGGTCCTCTAACTGTTTGTACCTATCCTCAGCAGGAGGATACTGTTCATCATCACAATCCGTCTCGTTGTCAGAGACCACAGAACTAGGAACCCTTCTCTCTTGTGGACTGTCCTTTCCTACAGATGAGGTAGTCAACTCAACCTCATTCTGCAGTCCATTCCCAAATCTGCGTCCAGTGTTGAACAAGACGGTCCTCTTTTTCTTCTTCTTCCTTTCTTTCAGAATCAGAGTCTTCAAATCCTGTTGACCCTGGGCTAGGCTCATAACCAACTCTTGGAACTGGGCGTTCTGGGCCTGGAGGGCCTTGATGGCTTGTTTAGTGGAAGGCTCGGCAGACATGATGATTGCTGAAATAAACAGCGAAGAAGATAAGTGACCTGTAAAACTACCTGTAATGCAATGATATGTATGTATATGTATGCAATGTTTTCAAGGATCTCGCGGGGTAAACAAAGAAACTTGTTAGAATTTGAATTTTGTAGCTTGATTGAAGGAACTTCATGTTGCTGAGAGTCCTTCTTCAAGAGTCAAGGCTCACCATATCGAGTGGGACATAGCCCCTGACTCAAGTTATCATGTTTGGATTTTCAGACAACCTTGGCTAGAGGAAAATAAATCCCCTTTGCCCCTTGCTTGACGTTTGATTCATCATGACTTGCATCACAGACCCTTGAGATCCTTGAAATGGTTAAGGAAATGCTATGGTATGATGTTATGATGTGCATGCTATGCATGGAGTGATGTAAGTAAGCCTTGTAATGAGTCCCAATTATTGGATAAGGACTGTAATCAAAACCTGCAAGGAACTCATGTTGTCAGATAACAAGAATGTGCAAGTAGTTCAGATTTGAAGGCACACAAGTCACACAAAAGAGCCCTTAGATTTCAGGCTGGCATGAAGCTTAGGTACTACCCTCTTTCAGTTTCAGTTGGTTAAGGCCTGTCCTAGAAAATAGTAATCGGGTTCTAGAGGATCTCAATATCACTGACTACCCTCGATCGGTCATAATTCCAGTTTGGCAACCTTTTCTTGCGGCCGGAACCATCGCGAGAGTTTAGCCTCAATGAGTGTAGCATACTGCTACTGTTCTATGGCCAAGTTGGTCAATTTAAGGTTCTAAGGTCAGTTGGTGCTTAATGACTCCTCAGAAGACCCATATTCTCCTCGTTCCAACACAAGGGATATCGGTACAGACCAAGGTGTCACACCAACGTAGCTACTGCTTCACCCGTGTCGGTCTACGCCGGACAGGTCCCTCACAGTTTTATTGCTACCTAAAAAAGGGTACCCCAGATCCGGGTTAGGATCCATGAAACTCCGATACAAGCCCACAAAATTAAAGCAATCAAGGCATACAATTGAAAACATAAGTGATCTTAATCCTAAGGTACACCTCA
This sequence comes from Vicia faba, assembly GCA_948472305.1. Lineage (NCBI taxonomy): Eukaryota > Viridiplantae > Streptophyta > Magnoliopsida > Fabales > Fabaceae > Vicia > Vicia faba. Next base: position 114,860 of record CATIWC010000294.1, read on the forward strand.
CTTATAAGACTCCCCAGCAGAGTCGCCAGTTCTGTGATCGGTGGAAATAGAACTGACTGTTTTGGAATGCCGGTTCGCGAAATGTCGCGGTAAGCAAGAGTTGCCATCGTCTTTTATTTTCTCCAACAAGGAAAGGACAAAAGCACATCAAAATTCCTTTTCGAGATGTTTCTCGGTTCGGGAGGTAGATTATAGAAAGGGAAGGTGTTAGCACCCTTTCTATCCGTGGTTATCCACGGGCTCTTAGGTACTTGCTCACTATGTTTTCAAAAATGTTTTGCTTTTCTTGTGTTTGTGGGTTTTGAAAAAAGAGTTTTGTTTGAAAACTTCGATTTAACTCTTGTATCTGTCCTCAAGAGTGTATGAAGTGTTTGTTTGAAAACTTTTATTTGAAAAAAGTGTAAGTGCGAAAAGTATTTTTGTTTTGAAAGAGCAAGTACCTGAGAACCTCTACCTACTCAAAAGACATTAAGCTGTGTAAATGTCCTTTAGACAGTGCTATCCCACTATTGAGAAGTAGGTAGCGCCGTCGTTGGAGTTTTTGGGTCAATTCGAGTTAAGGGACGTTATGGTCATTGAAGGCAACATGTAAGGATACCTTAGCATTTCGAAGGGACTGTCATCGTATATCCGAAGGCAACATCGAGGGACTAGATCATTTCTCGTAGGCAACAGTAAGGGACCATGATCTTTATGATGACTTTTAGATTGAGGGTCTTTTGCTAAGATATCCCTACATTCGAGGGACATGACCATTGTTTTCCGAGGCAACCGAGTGAGGAGTACCCTAGGAGTGATATGTGCAAATGTGTCAATTTCAGTTATGTTATCTTTACATGTCAGGGTGAGCTACGGTTGATTTTAATTTCAGAGATCTTGTCATGCATAGCCTAGTTAGCATACATCTAGCAGTTAATGTTGCGGAAAATAAACCTAAGCTATTACAAGGCGTCGGGTATTTACATCGCCAAAAACAAACCCTTGAAAAGTAAATTGCGGGAAAGTAAATGAAAGCGATGAAAAGGTACTAATTAGAGCTATTACATCCTTGAAGCAATTACATAATATGGTAAAAAAAAATTAATCAACGGAAATCACACGCGCGAGAGAAAATTGGATCAGAGAGTTTTTAGGGTTTTGACCCCTTTTTGAGAAAGAAAGAGATTTTTTATTGTTTTGCATTTAATTAAATTAATCCTAAGCTAATTAATTAATTAAATAAAAGAAAGATATTTTTTGAGTTTTTTATATTTGTAAGGAAAAAAGAAAAGATGGTCAAAAGTTATTAAAACCTAATTCTACATTGATTTTAAATTATTGTGAAAATATTAAAATTAACCTAATTAAAAAAACTAAATTAATTATGTTAGTATTTATTTACAAAATAATAAATTAAGGGTGAAATTAATAAATTATATTTTAGTTTTCTGATTTTATTATGAAAAAAATTAATTTGGTTAATTAAGCGATAATAATAATAATTAATAGTGAAAACAATTAAAAATAAAAGAAGAAAGAAAAAGAATAAACCCAGGGGGGTGATGGCCCAAATCAGGAGGTGTGTTTGGAAATTTGTGGCCCAACAACTCTCCAGCCTGTTTGACTTTTGAGATTCTATGCATGCTTGTTGACCAGGGCGTATAGTGGTCCTTCAATCCTGGCCTTTAGATTCGCTTTGAAGCCACCTGGCCAGCATCTGGATGGAGGCCTATGGTGAGACTTGTCTTGAGCGCTACACATGAATGCATAAGGAAAAATAGTAAACAATTTTTTGGGGGACCTGGGATTCGAACCCAGGCCCCAACGTTCACAAGCCAACGCCCCAGCCACTCAAGTAACCTGTTTCATTCGTTAGTGGAGTGCAACATAAAGAATATATGGGCAAAGTAATTATTATACCTGAAAAGAAAATAAAAGCGCGCGCTGATTCAAATAAACCAATGGGACATCAACACATCATCATCTTCTTCGTTGTACCTGCAAAAACATAATCAAATAGCGGGGGGTTTTAACCTCCACTATATGCTTGCACCAAAAATAGCGATTAGCACCACAGTGATCATAAATATTTCGCGAGGGGTGTGTTATGTTCGTCTTGGCCACACGATCTCAACCATGTGTCTCACTGGTCCCAATTTTCCCTGGTTCAGAAAGCCCCAATTTAAAGTTCAAGAACCCTAGAATTTTGTTCATGGCATCTTTTGATTTAGGGCGTTATAGTTTAATTTAGTCATACCATTAGCTTCGTATGGTTCCTAGCAATGCAAAACAATCATGAAAATGTGTTAAATGCACATGAATCAAGATATATAATTCTGAACAAGAATGGAAAACCGTGAAACTGTAAGCGACGATTCTTTGAGCTTTGGTACTGGAATTTGATTGCAACACGTTCCTGGAACCTCCTACAACGTGTTTGAATGATTAAAACGCCTTGAATTGGCCTGGAACGCAAAAATCACTTTTCAATTTTCTTGAGAATTCTTGAATTGGAAAAGGTTGTTTCTGCAGCTTTTTCACGTCCTCTAGGGTATGGTTTGCTTGCTTGCATATAAGGGAAACAAATTAGGTCAAAAAGCTGGACCAATATCCATTGCATTGATGATTGAATCCTTGATTGAAAGATCAAATATCCTTGATTTTCATGATTGAATAAAGTTGCCAAAATTGGATTTTTGTGTATCTTTGACTTGTGCACGAATTTTCCAGCATGTTTAGGTCATATTTGCTTTACAAAAAGATTGAAAAATCAAATCTTGTATTTTCCTACAATTTAAATTAATTAAATGAATTAATATTAATTAAAAATCCAATTAATCAATAAAAATAAGAAAATAAATCCAATTAAGCTTGGTGGGTCGTGCATAAGTCATGGGTGAAGTTTCAAGAAGAGATTTGAGGCCCATTAGCAAAAATAAGGTGTTTTGGGCAAAGTTGACTTTTGCAAGTTCATGAAAATTTCCCAACTTCCCCAATGCACAACTTGCTCAATTTTGATCATATGACCATGTTCTTGGACATTTTGGAAAGCTATTGAAGTCCTCTAACCAATGCCTTTGGTCCCATGTCATTTAGATTTACCAATCTAAAGTTATGGCCTTTGACTCAAAGTGTACTTTTGTTGACTTTTGAATTTGACCTATAATGTAGAAATTGATAACTTTTTATGAGAGCATTTCTTGGACTTGGAGTGTGAAGATGGATTGTAGGAAATGTCATGCCCTTCAAAATGAGCATTGGATGGGATTTTTCTGATGAACCATGAAAAAGTTATGCCCTGGTCAAGATACAATTGACTTTTCTGCTGTCCAAAAATAGTAACTTTCTGCATCTTTGATGATTTTTGAGCTATCCTTGTGGAATCATGATCAAGGCTTGATCAAATGATGATTGAGAACTCAAAATAAGATGTTGACCAAAAATTCTGACTTTTGACTGTAAAATGACCATTTTGCCCTTGTAGTTGACTGTAGATCAAATGGAGTTTTTGACTGTACAATTTGGTACTGTGAGTCTTGAAACTTGGCATGTAGGTGCTTGAGAATGTGTATAGGCCTATGAGACTTGATTAAACCATTGAAAACCTCAAATTCCTTGAAAGAACCAAAACCCTAATTTCAGATGTCTTAGGAGGTGGTCTGACTGTACAACCCTTGAGCCATTTTGAACCATTTGAGGATCATTCTTGACAAATCTTGGAGAATATGTGAGGGCAAATTTTGGGGTACAACAAGTTAAATTGATTCCTAAAGATTTTTCTAATGCCGATCCAGTTGAAGTTATTCCAAGACCTCCTCTGGTTCAGTTAAATCAATTCCTAAAGATTTTTCTGATGCCGATCCAGTTGAAGTTATTCCAAGACCTCCTCTAGTTCAGTTAAATCGATTCCTAAAGATTTTTCTGATGCCGATCCAGTTGAAGTTATTCCAAGACCTCCTATGGTTCAGTTAAATCGATTCCTAAAGATTTTTCTGATGTCGATCCAGTTGAAGTTATTCAAAGACCTCCTCTGGTTCAGTTAAATCGATTCCTAAAGATTTTTCTGATGCCGATCCAGTTGAAGTTATTCCAAGACCTCCTCTGGTTCAGTTAAATCGATTCCTAAAGATTTTTCTGATGCTGATCCAGTTGAAGTTATTCCAAGATCTCTTCAGGTTCAGTTAAATCGATTCCTAAAGATTTTTCTGATGCCGATCCAGTTGAAGTTATTCCAAGACCTCCTCTGGTTCAGTTAAATCGATTCCTAAAGATTTTTCTGATGCCGATCCAGTTGAAGTTATTCCAAGACCTCCTCTGGTTCAGTTAAATCAATTCCTAAAGATTTTTCTGATGCCGATCCAGTTGAAGTTATTCCAAGACCTCCTCTGGTTCAGTTAAATTGATTCCTAAAGATTTTTTCTGATGCCGATCCAGTTGAAGTTATTCTAAGACCTCCTCTGGTTTAGTTAAATCGATTCCTAAAGATTTTTCTGATGCCGATCCAGTTGAAGTTATTCCAAGACCTCCTCTGGTTCAGTTAAATCGATTCCTAAAGATTTTTCTGATGTCGATCCAGTTGAAGTTATTCCAAGACCTCCTCTGGTTCAGTTAAATCGATTCCTAAAGATTTTTCTGATGCCGATCCAGTTGAAGTTATTCCAAGACCTCCTCTGGTTCAGTTAAATCGATTCCTAAAGATTTTTCTGATGCCAATCCAGTTGAAGTTATTCCAAGACCTCCTCTGGTTCAGTTAAATTGATTCCTAAAGATTTTTCTGATGCCGATCCAGTTGAAGTTATTCCAAGACCTCCTCTGGTTCTGTTAAATCGATTCCTAAAGATTTTTCTGATGTCGTTCCAGTTGAAGTTATTCCAAGACCTTGTCTGGTCCAATTAAATCAATTCCTAAAGATTTTTCTGAGGCGCAAACAAAACCACCTACCAACAATCTCCAAATGGCATCTAGAAGCAAATTCCTGACATCACAATCCTGATACTACACCATGCGAGTGCAAATTTCTGGGCACTCTAGTGTTCAATTATCTTCCACCTTCGGATCACGAAAGGCACGCAAGCCAATCTACATCCTCAGGTTTAAGAAAATTGAACAGGGGCAACTGTTGTACCCCAAAATTTGCCCTATCATGTTTTCCAAAGTCTTCCCCCTGCATGGTTGATCACAAACTCTTGCCTAAGGAAAAGGAAATTTTTTGAGTGATTCTGAAAGACCTTTCGATTGGCAGTCTGAAAGACCCTTCGTTTGGCCATTCTGAAAGACCTTTCGATTGGCATTCAGAAGGACATTTCGATTGGCATTCTGAAAGACCCTTCGATTGGCATTCTGAAAGACCTTTCGATTGGCAGTCTGAAAGACCCTTCGTTTGGCAATTCTGAAAGACCCTTCGATTGGCATTCTGAAGGAACATTTCGATTGGCAGTATGAACGAGCATTTCTATTGGCATGCTGAAAGACCTTTCAATTGGCATTCTGAAAGAGCACTTCGATTGGCATTATGAACAAGTACTTTGATTGGCATTATAACAGTGTCCTTCGATTGGAGTTCCAAAAGGTCCATTCGAAGAAGCATTCAAAAGGTCCATTCGAAGAAGCTTTCGAAAAGCATTCGAAGGAGGCCATCAGCCCATTCGAAAGAAAGCATTTGAAGGAGGCCATCAGCCCATTCGAAAGGGAGCATTCAAAGGCCCGTTACATATCATTCAAAATTCAAAAAGGGACAAGATCCCATGTGTTTAGCCAGCATTACGAACTCTTATTCATGGCTTTCAAACACATAATTAACGTTACAGATTCTCATTCATGGCTGTCAAACACCTAATCAAGGTCATTTAAACCTTTGTCTTCCTGTCCCCTCTACCCCCCTCTATATAAAGAGACCACAAGTGCTGCAAAAAAGAACGGGAAAAAAAACTCTGCACAAAGGAGAGAACGAAATATACAGAAAAAATAGAGAAAAGAAACAGGGAGAAACGCTGCCCAGAACCCACCAAAGGCCATCAGCGTTTTCATCCAAGCCAAAGCTGCCACCCAGCGAACACCTCCACGCTCAGAACCACAAATCCAAACACCTCTGTTTGGTAAAAAAATCTAATCTCAAACTCATTTTTAAATTCATTTTGATTGCATATTCATATTATTATTATAAATGATTTAATGTGATACATATAAGCTACAGCGCAAAGATGAGATTGTGCCATTGCTTGGGCACAATCTGAGTTTCCTCCTTTGAATCCCAGAATAAAACAAACCCAAATCCAGATTCAGCAGGGAGGAGATTCGAATCAGGGGGGTAAACTCCCCCCCTGGACCTTTTAATATTTGTTTCGTTTTGCAGGAAATGTATTCTCAGGATCCTGTCCAGAGTTTTGAAGCTCGGCAGCTTAGCTTCGAACTGGATCCAGGATTTCCAGATCGAAGGATGACATATCCAGATCGAACACCCTCATAGTGCAGCCCCCTCAGGCACCTTCGATCAAGACTCTTCACTGGGTCGAAAGACAGCATGCACCTCTTTCGATCCAGGCCTCCAGAGTTATATATTTTTTATTTGCTGCCTGGCCCATTTGTATTTTGTTTACTTTGTTTTTTTGTTTATTTCTTTTATTTGTTTTTAAATCAACATAAAAATGATAAAAATAAGTAACTTAGAATTAGGATTTAATTTAGTTAATTATTTTAACTTATTTTTCTTCAATTTTAAAATCAGTAGACTTAGGATTTATTTGAATTCAATTCTTTTCATCAACAAAAAATGCAAAAAATATTAAGTTCGTTTTAGAGTTAATTTTAATCAGTTTTTTTTTAATTAATTAAATTTGACTTAATTCATTTAGCATTTTCCCAAAAATAAAATAAAACAACAAAAAGACTTTATCCTTAGGATTTTTAGAGATTATTTTCAGATTCACGCGCGTTTATTTTATTGCAACTGCTTACTGGTTTATGATAGCTTAAAATTAAGACTTTTACTTTACTGCTTTTATTTCCCCAACTTTGGACATATAAATAATCCCTCTCCCCGAAGCCTTGTAATAGCGTAGGATTTACAATTTCCGCACTTTAAATTCTTGTATATATATATATATATATATTAACTGCTTAGATATATGCTAACTAGGATTGTATGACAAGATCTAAAAACAAATGGTAGAACACCTAAACAAACAAAGATAATATAACTGAAAATTGACACACTTGCACATGCCACTTCTAAGGTACGCCTCACTTGGTTGCCTTGAACATGGTCATTAAGTATAGGATGTTTTAGAGGTCGTCCTTTTGTCCAAAGATCATAAGTTTCCTCGAAATGATTGCGTCGGAAAAATGATCTAAGACATTAGGATTACCGCTAAGGCGTCCTAACGTTGCTTTAGTGACCACACATCCCTAAAACCGAATTGACCCAAAAACTCCAACGACGATGCTACCTACTCCTCAATAGTGGGATAGCATTATCTAAAGGACGTTAGCACAATTTAATTCCTTTTTTAGTAGGTAGATGTTCTTAAGTACTTGCTCCATTTAAAAACAAAACAAACTTTTCGCACTTACACTTTCTTCAAAAACAATACTCTTTTCAAAACCCACAAACACAAAGAAAAAGCAAACTTTTGAAAACATAGTGAGCAAGTACCTAAGAGCCTGTGGATAACCACGGATGGAAAGGGTGCTAACACCTTCCCTTTCTATAATCTACCTCCCGAACCCGAGAAAAATCTCGAAAAGGAATTTTTTCTGTGCTTTTGTCCTTTCCTTGTTGGATAAAATAAAAGACGGTGTTGACTCTTGCTTACCGCGACACTTTGCGAAAACCAACGCAAACGCGAACTAGCATTAAAAAATAGTCAGTTCTCATTCCCACCGATCACAGCCTCTATACAACCAAAGCCCATCTAATTGCTAGTAGGCGCACCCCCTCCATTTTGCCCATTTTCTTCTTCTTCATTTTTTTTTGTTTTGGGCTTCAAACACATTTCAGCAATCCTAAGCCCATCTTAAGTTTCAATTTATTTTCTTTTGTTTAAACAAATACCAATGTTTTGTTAATTAACTCATTTTAATTAATTTGTTTTATTTTGTTAATAATAACACTAATAATATTTATTTTCTTAAATTAATTTTTTTTCTTCTTTTATTAATTAATTTTGTTTCATAATGAAAATACCAAAAAAAAGCATTTTAATTGATTTAATTAATTTTGTTTTCTTTAAACCCTTTTTATTTATTTATTGATTAATAAAAAATAATAGAAATTTTGTTTAACTAATTTTTCTTCCTTTAAACTTTTTATTTACATGATTAATAAAACACATACAAAGAATAATAATAATATAATATTTAATCTTTCTTTTTTAGAATAGATTTTTATTTGTTTATTTTTTAAGTAAATACATGCATTTCATAATTGATTGATTTTCTTTATTTTATAATTTGTTATGGCTTTATATTGAATTGCGACAATTCGATTTGGTTGTAACACATGATATTTGGACATTATTATTCTTGTGAGACTCATCCCCATTTGTAAATAATTGTACCCCCATCCCCGGACACTTTTGTAATAACTTAGAATTTTAATTCTCGCACTTTATGCTTTCAATTATGCCATGATCAGAGATTAGGGTTTGTATGCCAACGTCCAAAATCAAAACAAATAGCTTGACTAATGCCAAGACAAAAATGCATGAATATCAATACACAATGCACACTTGCACCTCTAGGGTTACATCCACTTGTTGCCTTAAAAATGGGCCATGTTATGCATGTTGAGTATTTTGGCAATACAAAAACAAAACAAAAGATCATAGTCCCTCGATGACGCTATCTTGGTTGCCAATACAAAATGATCTAGTCCCTCGGAAAATTTGCCAAAAATACTTAACACAATTGCTATCATGGTCTATACGATGACCCGCGTCTGTCCCGTTTAACATCCTAATACAAGGTTGTTTACCAAATGCAATGGTAAAACAACACTGTGAAAAGGGTTAAAAACGTATAGGAAATATCTTTGAGTAAAATAGGGTAGACAACTCTTAGTTACTTGATCAAAACTTGCAAAACATCCTTGCTATTTTCAAAACACACCTCACAATGCAATTTCAAAACATTTCCCAAAAACAAACTTTTAAACATTGAAATATCTTTTCAAAAGGACAAACACCTTTGTATATATTCAAACAAGAATCATTACAAAGGTTGCCACAGCGATGGCCTCTTTTTCAAAGCATTTTCAAAACCACACACACAAAGCACCATTTCAAACAATTGGAAAAGCAAAGCAAGTGATCTAAACAAGTAACTAAGAGCCCATGGAAAACCATGGATGAAAAGGGTGCTAGCACCTTCCCTTTTCATAATCTACCCCCCGAGCCCAAGAAAACATCTCAAAGGTCTTTCCTGTGCTTTTTGACCTTTCCTTAGGATAAAATAAAAAGTCGGTGGCGACTCTTGCTAAACCGCACAATTGCGAACACAAACGCAAAACCTCAAGTCAGTTCTCCCACTGTATCACAAAAGATAATGATTAATAGTTGAGGGTTAAATGATTCTTTAGAAGAGTGATCCATGATGATTTGAATATTGAGCATAAGTCAAAGTTGATGAAGACTCATTAGAGCGTTGATAAAATCAAAACCTCCAAACAATGAGCTTTCAAAGTTATTGTCCATAGCTCAATATTTAATAATCCTTGGGCTTACAAACACAAGGTTTGAACCACTAAAAATCAATAAAAAAAGATGAAAAAGGGGGATTCCAAATGACATGATCCGTGATGGTTTGAGCCTTGAACATAGGTCAAAGTTAATGAAGACTAATTAGAATATTGATAGAATCAAAGCCTCCTAACAATGAGCCATCGAGGTTTTTGGCCATAGCTCAAAACACAACCATACTTGGGCTTACAAACATCAAGTTTGGGTCACTAAGAACCAATCAATAGAAAGGAAGAAAGGGGATGAAATGAAGAGGAAAAAGGGAAATCACAGTGTAACCAATACCTTAGATGAAATTAGGGTTTCAAATATCACCAACATCATTCAACCATTTTGGTGTATTTGGTTTTTCAACCTATCAACACCCAAGATCCAATGAGGTTGAGGAACTTGTCCCAAAATAACACTCAAGTGTATCCAAATCAAAACCAATCACAAAAATAATAAAATATAATTAATAAAATCAATATTTAAATGATGAATAAAAAAGGAAATAATTGGTAAAATATACAAAGTGTATTAAAATATCAAATAAGAATCCCAAAAAAATATCAGAGGTCAAACATGAGTCAACAAGTGTTGACAAAAGTTTTTAGAATTTTTAAAAGTCAGGAACTATTTTAAAAAAAAAAGCAAAAAAAAACCAAAAATTGCAAAAAAATAGTAGAATCAAAATTAAAAATAAAATCAGGTCACCAATATTTTTTAAAAGATCATTAGATCCTTCCATAAAATTTTCAGAATTTTAAAAGGTCAAAAGGTATTTTTAAACAATTAAAACAAGTCAAATGAAGAGAGAAATCATAAAAAATACCAAATCATAAAATAAAATTATGAAAAAAATAAGAACCAGGAAGATAATATTCAAAAATATTTTTGTGAACTTTTTCATAATTTTCAAGTCAGAAATGGATTTTTTATGAATTTTTGAAGTTTAAAACGATTAAAATAAAAATCAGAAAATAAAAATAAAACTCAAAAAGATGTGGACCACTGGATCATTGTCAAAACGCGTTTGTAAACAGATCCAAGGGATCTGATGCGCTGTGTATGATATGGACATTCTTGAATATCACACAATATTATTAATAAAATCAGAAAATAGAAAATAAAACTAAAAAATATGGACCACTGGATCAATGTCAACACGCATTAGTAAGAAGATCCAAAGGACCTAACACACTGTGCATGATATGGACATTAGAAAATAACACACATAATCAATTAAAATTGGGCCAATCAAAATAAAACAAATATCCAGTGATCATTGGTTGAAGCACGACACATATGTCGTCTTCAACCTTCAGACACTTGCAACTTGGGATTCTATGAGTTTCTTCAAACGGTAAAATTAGAAACTCATAATGGTATCTGTTGTACCCCAAAATTTGCCCTCCCATTTTCATCAGTATTTTCTCACCACAAGACCCTTGGAGCTCAAGATCAAGTTAGGGTTTGCTCTGGTCAAGACTCTTCCTTGCACTGTTGACCCAAATTAGGGTTTGTGTTTGCACAAAGATGTTTTGACCTAAAATGCCTAAAATGGCTTTCATGCTTCATTTTGGACTCACAAGTTTATCCATACCAAGTTTCAAGCCTTGATTCCAATCTTTGTCCAGTCAATTGGACAATTGACCTAGAAATCAGTTGCATTGGGAAAAAAGTCAACAGTGGTCAATTGACAGTCAAACCTCATGATTTTTGACCCACATCAACATTATGAATTAATATGGACCATTTGATCAAGTTTGGATCACAATTCCACAAGAAATTTGATCAGATCACCAAAAGGGCAAAATGGTCATTTTTAGGGTTTTGACTGCACAGAGGCAATTTTTGACTGTTTAACCTAACCAATGGCAAACCAAGCTCACATATGGACTCAAGGACTCAATGGAATTGTCTTAACATGTTCAACAAGCTCAAAAGATCCCAAATGCACAAGATTGACATATGAATTTTCCAGTCAACTGAGCAAAATTTGACTGTGTACTAAAAAGTCAAACTTTGACTTTTTGGTCAAAATCAAGTGTCAAGATTCATTTTTCATCAAAACATGCCAAATCATGAAGCTTGTTCATCAAGAAATCAAAAATCACAAATTAGGGTTTGAAATGAAGAATTTTCATAACTTAGAAATTTTCTAAGTTATGAAAATCCCTAATTTTTTTCCTAACTTTGCTCCATCTTTTCATCAAGATACATTTGGATTCAAACAAAACTCAAAACATGAAAGTTATAGTCCATTGCAAAATCTACAACTTTGATTCACAAAGTTTCCTTAAAAGAAGCTTGTAGCTCAAGTTATCATTTTTGGAACAAGGGTGGAAAACATTCTTAACTTAGAAATTTTTTTGACCTATTCTAGGCAGGATTTTTGCCTAACTTCATGGCCACTTTTCACATGCTTCCACTTGGAATTTCAATTTGCATTACAAAGATGGATTGTAGTACATATTCCAAGCTTTCCAAAATGTCCAAGAACTTCTCAAATACCCTTGTGGTTAGGGAGAATCGAATTTGGCAATATGGGCAAAACTCACTTTGTTCATGAGCCATTTCCATGTCCATAACTTTGCAATTTTTCAAGTCAGCTTGCACAAGCTAGTTACAGGCCTCTAATCCTTTTCTTACTCAATAATTAAATGCCAATCCATTGTGCCAAGGCATTATTGTGCTCATTTGGTCATTACATGGAAGTTTAATCCATAATTAGAAAAAGCCATTTATCCATTCTTGTAAAGCACAACTTTATGTCAAACACAAATCCAAGAAGTACAATGCATATATTCTAGGAACAATTTATTAGACATATCCCACTGATCAAGACTCAAGTGTGCAACATAGATTAAGGCATTGTACTGGCTTATATCCAAGAACATATTTCCTTGCTTCACATAGAAGAAACCTTGCATTTTGAAACACAACTCACATTTTTGTCAACACAAGCCTAGACAAACTTGTTGAACACATTCCAAACATCAAACCTGAGCTAAGGCACGAGCTAACCACCTTCCAAACCTCATCATTCATCAAAACACCATCCTACTGCAAAAAACAGAGTCCTTTCTGCAGTTGGACTTCTATAAACCTTTCCACTCGTGCACTTTGGCCAAAAGGAGTTCAAACATGTTCCATACCACCCACTGAAGTTATCCCAAGCATTGGACACGAACTGTAACATCCCTAACATCATTTGCCATTTTCACTTTTCTCTCTTGCAGGTTGACTTCTGTAGCTTGATATAGCAAGGTTCAAAGCACACCAAGCATTGGAATAGCATCCCTGGACTTCAAGCAAGCTGTACAAGTCCTCACACTGCCTTGAAAGTACCTCCATTGTTGTACACGATTCAAGCTGAACAGGTAAGTTCTTGAACTTCTATCTCTCTATCCAAGCATATCTAGGCTTAGGTTTGTGAAGAAGTTATGTCCTACTCATGGCCCTGAATCCACCCATATCATTACTTTTCATTTATATTGTGTGTGTTAAGAGAATTTGGAACCTGAACATTAGGAAAAAGTTAGGTCAAGAATTGGGGGAGAAGAAATTCTCTCTCATTTCTGAGAGTTAGATCAAGTTCTTGGTATGTATGGATTCGTGGTTTGATGCTTGACATTTTTTGTGTTATAAGTTTGTGCTAAAAGTCCAAGAATCAGGATGTTTGAACAAGGTGGGAAAGGCACGCGTTTTTGACAAATTTGTTGCTGGAGGTTGAAGACAAGCCTTCTTGGGCTGGGCCTGACTTGTTATTTCTTTTTGCACTTTCATTTTTCACATACACCCCCCTGGCCCATTGCTTGATATATTTGTCATTTTTTGATTTTTTCCTTTTAATTTTGTTTTCATATTTTTATCTAAACATAAAAAAACATTAAAAATATTTTTCTCACATTTTTTGCATTTTATTTGATATTTATTTGTCTCATTTAGTTATATATGTAAATAGATACATAATACCTCCTATTAAAAAATACAAAAATAATACACAATACAATTTTATTTTCTGATTTTATTTTATTTTATCTCTTGAAAACATTTTATAAAAAAATATACTTTTTTTTGTAAATAATAAATATTGTTATTTTTGTACATATTTAATATACTTAGTAAATAATATAAATACTTATATATATTTATTAGAATATTCAGGATAAAAATCCAAAATAATACATTTTTATTTTTATTAATATTTGACCTCAAAAAATCACTTTTATACAATATACTTCCTTTTTATTTATTTTTTGTACATAATTAATAAATATTGAATATAGTATATAATAAATACCTTTTTATTTAGCAAATTAGGGTTTTCCCTTAGAACATGAAAAATATCCAAAATTAATCCTTTTTGTTTTTTTTGTTTATTTGTCACATAAAAACACTTTTTACATACATATAAAAATCACTTTTTGCATCTTACATATTTATTTTATTTTATTTAATTATTGTGCAATTAAATAATTTGTATATTCCATTTGGATTGTAATAGCTTAGATTTAATTTTTCTTGCTAAATATCCCCATTTGAACATTTGTACCCCCATCCCATAATTATGTTGTAATAGTTTAGGATTTTAAATTTCGCATTTAAAAGCTTTCTAAAATATACCATGATAGACTTAGGGTTTGTATGCAAAAAATCAACAAAACAAATAGCTTGACCTAATTCCAAGATAAAAGCATGAAAATGAACAACACCAATCACACTTGCACCCCTAGGGTTATTCCACTTGTTGCCTTCAATAATGGGCCATGTTGCATTTTAGGTGTCTTTGGCAAAACAAAACAATATCAAATGATCATAGTCCCTCGATGACACTTTCGAAAGTTTCCTAAAAATGATCAAGTCCCTTAAAGGAAAAATTGCCCAAAGACACTTGGCACTATTGCAATCATGGTCTAAACGATGACCCGCGCCCGTCTCGTTCACATCCTAACACAAGATTGTCCACCAAAAACAATGGTGGAACAAAATTGTTAAAAGGGTTAAAACATAGAGATAACCTTTGAGAAATTTAGGGGTAGACAAAGCTCTTGGTTACTTGCCAACTTGCAAAACAAAAACACTTGCCTATTTTTCAAAACCACACACCACAACACACTTTCAAAACAACTTTCAAAAAAACATTGAAAACTTTTCAAAAGATAAGTACACCTTTGTATACATCCCAACATGGATCATTACAAAGGTTGCCACCACATTGGCCTCTTTTCAAAACATTTTCAAAACACACACACAAAGCACCATTTCAAACAATTGAAAATCAAGGCAAGTTGATCTAAGCAAGTAACTAAGAGCCCATGGATAACCATGGATAGAAAGGGTGTTAATACCTTCCCTTTCTATAATCTACTCCCCGAACCCAAGAAAACATCTCAAAGGTTTTTGCTGTGCTTTTTAACCTTTCCTTAGGATAAAATAAAAAGTCGGTGGAGACTCTTGCTCAACCGAAACATTTGCGAAAACAAACGCAAAACCTCAAGTCAGTTCTCCCACCGTAACACAGAACTGGCGACTCTGCTGGGGAATTTTTAAAGTGGAGTAACCTTAGGGCTTAGATCACCCTCTTGCATGACTAATTGTTTGCTTTGATTGCTTTACATCTTGGCTCTCTTGTTTGGGTTTGCAATCCTACACCCGGATTTGGGGAAACATTCATAGATAGCAATACATTGTGGAAACTGTGCGGGGTATACCGACACGGTTGAAGCAATAGCTATATTAGTGCGACATATTTGTGAGTACCGGTAACCCTTGAGTTCAATCAAGGAGAGTACGGGGCCGCTGAGTGATGTCACTAAGCACTAATGACCTAGAACCTTACTTGACCATCTTGGCCTTTCATTAGGGGTAGTGAGATGACCGGCTTTGGTGCAGTCCGAAGTTGGTAGATACTCGATACTACACTCATTGAGGGTTGTTTTCTTGGAATATTTTGGTCGCTAGTTAAGTGGCTAAACCAAAACAATGAACATAGAAAACAATCCAATGATATTGAGCTCCTTAGAACCCGGTTACTATTTATAGGATAGGTTCTTAAGCCAACTACACTCAAGAGGGTACTAACCTATGAAACCTCATGCAAGCCTGAAACTAGGGTTTTGTGTGATTTGTTTGTACATATGTTTGTGCATACATCATGAGCATCATAAAACATCATATGCATACACTAACCATTTCAAGGGTTTAGATCTTCATCTTTGTTCTTGTTTTGTAGGTCATGGAAATTCTTCGCAGGAAAACTATCCAAGTCAACCTTGTGAGAATCCCTCCTCAACTCAAGGAGTTCACATCCAGAATTCTGGAAAGCTCTCCCTTCAGTGAAAGACATGGTAGACTGCTCAGCCTAGTCAACACCAGCATTGAAGAGGACATGGTAAAGGTGTTGTTCCAGTTCTTTGACCCTCTTCACCACTGTTTCACTTTCCTCGACTACCAATTGGTGCCCACTTTGGAGGAATTTTCTCAACTTCTGAGAATTCCTATTCTTAATCAACTACCCTACAACGGTACGGAAAAAGAACCAAAGCCCTAAGATGTTGCTCAAGTATTACACCTGCAACCATCTGACATCAAGGGGCATTGGGAAACTAGAAGCGGTGTCAAGGGATTCTTGGCAAAATTCTTGTTTGAGAAGGCACAAGAGTGTTGGAATTCATTGGACCTACAAGCCTTTGAAGAAATTGTGGCACTCCTCATTTATGGGTTGGTCTTGTTCCCAAATCCTGACCAGCTTATGGATGTCAATGCCGTCAAGATCTTCTTATCCAGAAATCCAATACCAACATTGCTTGGGGACATTCTTCACTCATTTTACACATGAACAATGAGAAAGAGGGGTGTTCTCATGTGTTGTACTCCTCTCCTTGCAAGGTGGTTTATTTCGCACCTTCCACAATCTGTTTTGAAGAACGACCAAGGCTTAAGGTGGTCACAACGGTTGATGACCCTCACTCACTCTGATGTACATTGGTGTTCTCGGTCCAGAGAAAATGTCATCATCGTCGATCGTTGTGGAGAGTTCCCTAATGTTCCATTGCTTGGCATTAGAGGAGGCATTACCTACAACCCTTGTCTAGCTTTGAGACAATTTGGATATGCACGGAGGGATGGCCCTCACGACATGTTGATTCCTGACCTAGTTTTTGACTTCGACAACAATGCGCAAGGACTTCGCCAAAGGTTCATTAGAGCTTGGAGGATGCCTAACAAGGTAGACAGCAAGACATTGGGGCACAAGAACTCCATCCCTCTTGAGCCTTATCTCAAGTGGGTACGAACCCGAGCCCAGAGTCTAATGATGCCTTACCCTCATGTTCTCCCTGTGATTAAAGAGCCCGTTAAGGAAGGATAGGTTCCCTACACCATCCTATATCCTGACATGCCTACTGTAACACCCCAGTTTCAATTATTTGATTTATTTAAATTTGGGAAATCATTTTATTAGAATTAATAAAATAAAAAGGAATTATTTATTTTGAAATATGGAGGAAAATAAAAGAAATAAGAAAATGCTGAGTTTTTAAGTTATTGGGCTTGGATGTTGTTAGTAAAGAGTGGGGGTGCAAAAGAAGTAAAGATATGTTTTGGAACTCAAGTTATTTTTCTCATTATTCACGATAACACAGAAGTTGGGATTTTGGGAAGCAGAGCTCTGAAGGCGAGAAGAACGAAGAACATCGCTCAAGAACTCAAGCTGCAAATTGTTAAGGTAAGGGGGGCTATTACTCGATTTACCTTTGTTTATGGGTTTATGTACGGTTGATTTGGGTAATCGTAGGGAAAAACTCCAATCGTTAGATGTTATTAGGGATCGATACCCTTAGGATTGAACTTTGTTAAAGGAGGTTTAGGTTCCCAATTTTATGAAATCAATTAACGATTTTAGGTTCCTAATGGTGGATTGGAAGTATATCTGCATGATCGTGAATTTACCTTGGAAGTTATAGGGATAACCTCAATGTTAGTAGATTTCCCCAAAAAGGACGATTAATCCCGGTTAAGGTGACTATGATGATTGTTGGTAATTAGGAAATTGATGTTTTGTTTTGAGTTATACAAACTCGATGTCGTTAGGTACCGAAATGCGCGTTTTGGCTGGCATTTTCCCGCGTTTGGTTGCTGTTCTGAGCTGCTGCAGGTACAGGAAAATTCTGTACGCGCTCAGCAACACGGGCCGTGTTGCACAACACGGGCACCCGTGTTGCTCTTCTGTGTTGCACAACACGGGCCGTGTTGCACAACACGGGCACCCGTGTTGATCCCCCTGTACTGATAAGGATAATGTGTTTTTTTTCTGGATATGTTACAACACGGGCCGTGTTGCACAACACGGGCACCCGTGTTGCTCTTCTGTGTTGCACAACACGGGCCGTGTTGCACAACACGGGCACCCGTGTTGAGGCTACTGTGTTAATTTTCTGAACTTTGTTTTCAGTGCTTGATTTTGGATTTTATTGCCATGCTTTTGGATAATGTTATCGAGCATGAATTATGATATGACTTGATATGATTGATGTTTAAATAGTATGCTGAGTGATTACATGCTATCCGTATCTTGTTATGATTGATGTTATTGATGTCGCATGATATGTTGATTGATGTTCATAGTATGCTGAGTGTTACATACTTTACATATCATGTTGCATTTGTTAATTCCCATTGTGTGGAATTAACATGGTGGCCAATATACGTGTCCGCGATTTAATGGAACGTTGAGGTGGTAGCCGTGTCCGCGATATAATGGAACGGTGAGTTATCCGTGACCCGAGATTTAATGGGGCGGTGAAGTGGTACCACATGCATGGGTGTGTTGCATTACCTTGAATATAACATGAATGGATGATTTCTCCAATGTTGTATTTGATTGTTTGTATGCACGTATGATTGCTAAATGGTTGACGATGTTTGATGATTATTTGCAAATATGAAAAGTAATATATCATGGGTATATGAATTGTAAAGGTTTTTGTAAACTATGAAATATGCTAATTATTGGGTGATGCTTATGATTTCCTGAATTGATTGTTATGAACGTATAATCAAATGTATAATTGAGATGCTCACCCTTACTGTTGAATATTTCAGATTGAGGAGCTTCGTTCAGGTGCTTGGCGAAGGCTTGTTGTCCTAGTTTACTTTCGCTTTAGTATTGTCCGGGTCATGCTCTGATAGTTGTAACTCCGGGAACGTTTGTTTGTCGAGCTGTTTTAGTCAGACTCGTTTAATTCCTTATGTTTTGTTATAATATGATGTTGACATTTTCCAGGTGTTAATCCCTGACGATTTTGAAAATATTATAACATTGATTTTATTAATTAAATTATTCCGCTGTGTAAACATGTATGAGTTACTACTACGTTATGCATGACAGGAATTTGTTTTATTAAAAGAGAATTGTAGCATCCTCGTTAGTACATGTACTCTGAAAATATGATTTTAATTATTTGCGAAATTTTATGCGGGGTTTTAGAGGGTGTTACAATAGTGGTATCAGAGCATAGTCGGTCGTTGCGACCAGAGTCTTGAGTCAGTCATCCCTTTTGTATGCGATTAGTGTAAGATAACACTGTCGATACTGTATTCTAATGTGGAGTATGTTTTAATTCTCAGGAATATGGCTGGAAGAGGTAACGGACGAAATGATGCTGCACTCGCTGAGGCTTTGGGGATGTTAGCTGGTGTACTTGCTGGAAACCCAACTGGAGGCGTGATTGGTGCTGATAGGCAATTGGGAAATTTCCAAAGGAACAATCCTCCGTTGTTCAAAGGTACACATGACCCTGAAGGTGCTCAGAAGTGGCTGAAGGAAATCGAAAGGATTTTCCGTGTGATCGATTATGCTGAAGATCTGAAAGTCAGATATGGTACGCATATGTTGGCAGAAGAAACCGACGACTGGTGGGTTGCAACAAGGACTGAAATGGTTCAGGATGGAGAGGCAATGACTTGGGCTAACTTCAGAAGGGCTTTTCTGAGGAGGTACTTTCCTGAAGATGTTCGGGGAAGAAAGGAAATTGAATTTTTGGAGCTTAAG
Organism: Vicia faba; assembly: GCA_948472305.1. Taxonomy (NCBI): domain Eukaryota; kingdom Viridiplantae; phylum Streptophyta; class Magnoliopsida; order Fabales; family Fabaceae; genus Vicia; species Vicia faba. The sequence continues at coordinate 134,612 of CATIWC010000294.1, forward strand.
CAGGGCAATCTGACTGTTAGTGAGTATGCTACTAAGTTCACTGAGCTGGCAAAGTATTATGCACACTACAACAATGATGAGGCTGGAGAATTCTCTAAATGTATCAAATTTGAGAATGGTCTCCGAGATGAGATTAAGCAGGGAATCAGGTACCAGCGTATTCGTAGATTTTCTGATCTGGTGGATTGTAGCAGAATCTTGGAAGAAGATATTACCAAGAATAGGTCGTCTCACTCTCGTGGGGCTGTTGATAAAAGAGGAAAGCAACATATGGACCGTGGCAAGCCATATGGTAGAGATAACCAGAAATCAGGTGGATGGAAAAGGCCTAGTGGGGGAGATTCTAAGGCTCCTATCAGATGCTACAGGTGTGGTGAGTCTGGTCATCACATTCGAGATTGCAAGAGTGATGAGAAGAAGTGCTATAAATGTGGAAAGGCTGGTCATTTGTCTATTGATTGCAAAGGGAAGTCTGTTACTTGTTACAATTGTGGCGAAGAAGGTCACATTCGTCCGCAGTGTCCTAAGCCTAAGAAGGATCAGTCAGGTGGAAAAGTGTTTGCTTTGTCTGGATCTGAGACTACTCCAGAGGATCGATTGATTAAAGGTACGTGTTTTATTCATGGCACACCTTTAGTTGCAATTATTGATACTGGTGCAACTCATTCTTTCATTTATTTGGATTGTGCTGAGAGGTTGAAACTGGACATATCTGGTATGCGAGGTAGCATGGTTGTTGATACTCCTGCATCGGGTTCAGTGACAACTTCACTTGTATGTAGGAATTGTCCTATTGAGATTTTTGGTAGAGGTTTCGGTATGGATTTAGTGTGCCTACCGCTTGAACAAATTGATATTATCCTTGGGATGAACTGGTTGGAATTCAACCGGGTTCATCTGAACTGCTTTGCTAAGACGGTGATTTTTCCAGAAGCAGTTGGTGTCGAGAATTTGACTATGACTGCTAGGCAGGTACAAGAAGCAATGGAAGACGGTGCTAATGTGTTTATGTTACTTGCTTCGTTAGATGCAACAGGAAAGGTCAGGAGTGGTGAATTGCCAGTGGTGTGTGATTTTCCAGAAGTCTTTCCGGATGATGTTGGTGAGTTACCTCCAGAGAGAGAAGTGGAATTTTCTATAGATTTGATTCCTGGTACGAGACCGGTGTCGATGGCGCCATATCGTATGTCTGCGTCTGAGTTGGCTGAATTGAAGAGTCAGTTGGAAGATTTACTGGAGAAGAAGTTTATTCGTCCAAGTGTTTCGCCTTGGGGTGCTCCGGTATTGTTGGTTAAGAAGAAAGAAGGTTCTATGAGACTGTGTGTTGATTACAGGCAATTGAACAAGGTAACCATTAAGAATCGGTACCCGTTACCGAGGATTGATGATTTAATGGATCAGCTAATTGGAGCCAGTGTATTCAGTAAGATTGACTTGAGATCTGGATATCATCAGATTCGTGTGAAAGCGGAAGACATTCAAAAGACTGCTTTTCGAACGAGGTATGGGCATTATGAATATTCTGTTATGCCGTTCGGAGTTACTAATGCACCTGGTGTTTTCATGGAATATATGAATAGGATTTTTCATCCGTATCTGGATAAATTTGTTGTGGTTTTTATTGATGACATTCTGATTTATTCCAAGAATGACAAAGAGCATGCGGAACATCTCAGAATTGTGTTAGAGTTGTTGAAAGATAGGAAGTTGTATGCAAAGTTGTCCAAATGTGAGTTCTGGCTGAATGAAGTTAGTTTTCTTGGACACATGATTTCTAAGAATGGGATTGCAGTAGATCCTACAAAGGTAGAAGCAGTATCTCAGTGGGAAGCACCGAAGACTGTTTCTGAAATCAGAAGTTTTCTTGGTCTTGCAGGTTATTACAGAAAGTTTATCGAAGGATTCTCAAAGTTAGCTTTGCCGTTGACGAAGTTGACTCGTAAAGGACAAGCGTTTATTTGGGATTCTGATTGTGAGAAAGGTTTCCAAGAATTGAAACGGAGATTGACTAGTGCTCCTATTCTGATTTTGCCGAATCCAGTGGAATCTTTTGTGGTCTATTGCGATGCATCTCTGTTGGGTTTAGGTGGTGTTTTAATGCAGAATCAACAGGTAGTTGCGTATGCTTTGAGACAGTTGAAGGTTCATGAAAGGAACTATCCTACTCATGATTTAGAGTTGGCAGTAGTTGTGTTTGTCTTGAAATTGTGGAGACATTATCTGTATGGTTCGAGATTTGAAGTGTATAGCGATCATAAGAGTTTGAAGTATCTTTTCGATCAGAAAGAGCTCAATATGAGGCAAAGAAGGTGGTTGGAATTTCTCAAAGATTATGATTTTGGTTTGAATTACCATCCTGGTAAGGCAAATGTGGTTGCGGATGCTTTGAGCAGGAAATCCTTGCATATGTCTATGATGATGGTTTGTGAATTGGATTTAATTGAACAATTCCGAGATTTGAGTTTAGTTTGTGAAAGTACTCCGAAGTGTGTTCGTTTGGGTATGTTGAAACTTACTAGTGGTATCCTAGAAGAGATCAGGATCGGGCAGAAATCTGATGTTAATTTAGTTGATAAATTGACATTGATCAACCAAGATCAAGGTGGTGAGTTTAGAATTGATGAGAATGATGTTATGAGATTTGGCGATAGAGTTTGTGTTCCTAATGTCGCAGAAATCAAGAAGAGTATATTAGAGGAAGGACATCGCAGTGGGATGAGTATTCATCCGGGTGCCACGAAAATGTATCATGATTTGAAGAAATTGTTTTGGTGGCCGGGAATGAAAAAGGAAATAGCTGAATTTGTGTATGCATGTTTAATCTGTCAGAAATCGAAGATTGAGCATCAGAAGCCGTCTGGATTTATGCAACCAATGTTTATTCCAGAATGGAAGTGGGATAGCATTTCGATGGATTTTGTATCTGGGTTGCCGAGGACTCCTATGAATTGTGAAGCGATATGGGTCGTTGTGGATAGGTTGACTAAGTCTGCTCATTTTATACCGGTGCGAATGGATTACTCAATGGAGAGATTGGCACAGTTATATATTGAGAAAATAGTGAGTTTGCATGGAGTTCCTTCTAGTATTGTGTCGGATAGAGATCCGAGATTCACTTCGAAATTTTGGGAAGGATTGCAGAAAGCTTTGGGTACTAAATTGAGGCTGAGTTCAGCTTACCATCCGCAGACTGATGGACAGACGGAGAGGACGATTCAATCGTTAGAAGATTTATTGCGTGCTTGTGTTTTAGAGAAGGGTGGAGCTTGGGATAGCTATTTGCCATTGATTGAATTTACTTATAACAATAGTTACCATTCGAGCATTGGTATGGCTCCGTTTGAGGCATTGTATGGTAGACGGTGTAGAACACCTTTGTGTTGGTATGAATCTGGAGAGAGTTCGGTAGTTGGGCCAGAGATTGTTCAGCAGACTACTGAAAAGATCAAATTGATTCAAGAGAAGATGAGAGCTTCTCAGAGTCGTCAGAAAAGTTATCATGATAAGAGGAGAAAGAATTTAGAATTCAGTGCTGGAGATCATGTGTTTATGAGAGTTACTCCGATGACGGGTATTGGTCGAGCGTTGAAATCTAAGAAGTTGACTCCGCGTTTTATTGGTCCGTTTCAGATTACGGAAAGAGTTGGAGAAGTTGCTTATCGTATTGCTTTACCTCCGAGACTTGCGAATTTGCACGATGTTTTTCATGTTTCTCAGTTGAGGAGATACATTCCAGACCCATCTCATGTAATCCAAATAGATGATGTACAGGTGAGAGATAACCTGACAGTAGAAACATTGCCTATGAGGATAGAAGATCGGGAAGTGAAACAGTTAAGAGGTAAAGAGATAGCATTAGTGAAGGTATCTTGGGGAGGTCCAGCAGATGGAAATATCACTTGGGAGCTGGAGAGCCAGATGAAAGAGGCTTATCCGGAACTGTTCGTCTAAGGTATGTTTCCGAGGACGAAAACTCTTTTAGTGGGGGAGAGTTGTAACACCCCAGTTTCAATTATTTGATTTATTTAAATTTGGGAAATCATTTTATTAGAATTAATAAAATAAAAAGGAATTATTTATTTTGAAATATGGAGGAAAATAAAAGAAATAAGAAAATGCTGAGTTTTTAAGTTATTGGGCTTGGATGTTGTTAGTAAAGAGTGGGGGTGCAAAAGAAGTAAAGATATGTTTTGGAACTCAAGTTATTTTTCTCATTATTCACGATAACACAGAAGTTGGGATTTTGGGAAGCAGAGCTCTGAAGGCGAGAAGAACGAAGAACATCGCTCAAGAACTCAAGCTGCAAATTGTTAAGGTAAGGGGGGCTATTACTCGATTTACCTTTGTTTATGGGTTTATGTACGGTTGATTTGGGTAATCGTAGGGAAAAACCCCAATCGTTAGATGTTATTAGGGATCGATACCCTTAGGATTGAACTTTGTTAAAGGAGGTTTAGGTTCCCAATTTTATGAAATCAATTAACGATTTTAGGTTCCTAATGGTGGATTGGAAGTATATCTGCATGATCGTGAATTTACCTTGGAAGTTATAGGGATAACCTCAATGTTAGTAGATTTCCCCAAAAAGGACGATTAATCCCGGTTAAGGTGACTATGATGATTGTTGGTAATTAGGAAATTGATGTTTTGTTTTGAGTTATACAAACTCGATGTCGTTAGGTACCGAAATGCGCGTTTTGGCTGGCATTTTCCCGCGTTTGGCTGCTGTTCTGAGCTGCTGCAGGTACAGGAAAATTCTGTACGCGCTCAGCAACACGGGCCGTGTTGCACAACACGGGCACCCGTGTTGCTCTTCTGTGTTGCACAACACGGGCCGTGTTGCACAACACGGGCACCCGTGTTGATCCCCCTGTACTGATAAGGATAATGTGTTTTTTTTTTCTGGATATGTTACAACACGGGCCGTGTTGCACAACACGGGCACCCGTGTTGCTCTTCTGTGTTGCACAACACGGGCCGTGTTGCACAACACGGGCACCCGTGTTGAGGCTACTGTGTTAATTTTCTGAACTTTGTTTTCAGTGCTTGATTTTGGATTTTATTGCCATGCTTTTGGATAATGTTATCGAGCATGAATTATGATATGACTTGATATGATTGATGTTTAAATAGTATGCTGAGTGATTACATGCTATCCGTATCTTGTTATGATTGATGTTGTTGATGTCGCATGATATGTTGATTGATGTTCATAGTATGTTGAGTGTTACATACTTTACATATCATGTTGCATTTGTTAATTCCCATTGTGTGGAATTAACATGGTGGCCAATATACGTGTCCGCGATTTAATGGAACGTTGAGGTGGTAGCCGTGTCCGCGATATAATGGAACAGTGAGTTATCCGTGACCCGAGATTTAATGGGGCGGTGAAGTGGTACCACATGCATGGGTGTGTTGCATTACCTTGAATATAACATGAATGGATGATTTCTCCAATGTTGTATTTGATTGTTTGTATGCACGTATGATTGCTAAATGGTTGACGATGTTTGATGATTATTTGCAAATATGAAAAGTAATATATCATGGGTATATGAATTGTAAAGGTTTTTGTAAACTATGAAATATGCTAATTATTGGGTGATGCTTATGATTTCCTGAATTGATTGTTATGAACGTATAATCAAATGTATAATTGAGATGCTCACCCTTACTGTTGAATATTTCAGATTGAGGAGCTTCGTTCAGGTGCTTGGCGAAGGCTTGTTGTCCTAGTTTACTTTCGCTTTAGTATTGTCCGGGTCATGCTCTGATAGTTGTAACTCCGGGAACGTTTGTTTGTCGAGCTGTTTTAGTCAGACTCGTTTAATTCCTTATGTTTTGTTATAATATGATGTTGACATTTTCCAGGTGTTAATCCCTGACGATTTTGAAAATATTATAACATTGATTTTATTAATTAAATTATTCCGCTGTGTAAACATGTATGAGTTACTACTACGTTATGCATGACAGGAATTTGTTTTATTAAAAGAGAATTGTAGCATCCTCGTTAGTACATGTACTCTGAAAATATGATTTTAATTATTTGCGAAATTTTATGCGGGGTTTTAGAGGGTGTTACACCTACATCGTGGGAGGAGATGCAGAAAAGTTGGATCCAACTCAAGGAGGAACTGAACACTTTTGAGGCCAGCTTCTACGCCAGTGAGAAGAAGGTTTTGGAGCTTACCCGCCGACTCCATAAGGAAGAGACCCTCAACACCTACATTGCACCAAAGAGGATGCACAATGTATTTTTACCTTGAGAAGTTTTTTTGTAATATTTGGCCCATGAGGCATTTATGTACTGACAAAATTTCTTCTTATTAATATGACGTGTGTTCTTTTTGTTTGCAACAATTTTGAATTTTCTAAATCCTTGAATGCATTGTATAAACAAACATATCATTCATCATATGCATAACAGGTACCCTTCTTCTACAGGTTGCTTAATCTTCTTCGCTGTTTATTTCAGCACTCAATCATCATGTCTTCCGAGCCTACTACCGAACAAGCTATCAAGGCCCTCCAGGCCCAGAACGCCCAGTTTCAAGAGCTGGTCATGAGCTTAGCCCAGGGTCAACAAGAATTGAAGGCTCTACTTTTGAAGAAGAAGAAGAAGAAGAGGGCTGCACTGTTCAACTCTGGACGGAGGTTTGGGAATACACTGCAGGAAGAGGATGATCAGGCTACTTCCTCTATAGGAAAGGATGGTCCCCAAGGGGGAAGGGTTCCTAGTCCTGCAATCTCCGACAACGAGACAGATTACAACGACGAACAGTACCCTCCTGCCGAAGATAGGTACAAGCAACTAGAGGACCGTTTAAGTGCCATGGAGATTCAAAATGTGCCGGGGCTGGATTTCGAAGATCTAGGTTTATCGTCTGGGGTAGTGATCCCACACAAGTTCAAGGCACCTGCCTTTGCGAAGTACGACGGGGCTTCCTGTCCTAAGCTGCATCTCAGATCATATGTAAGGAAGATCCAACCTTATACTGTAGACAAGAACCTTTGGATTCATTTCTTCCAAGATAGCCTTTCAGGGGGTCAACTCGAATGGTTCTATCAGCTGGATGGAACCAGTATTTGAAGCTGGGAGGACTTGGCTACTGCCTTTTATAAGCAATATCAGTATAATTTTGATCTCGCTCCCACGCGTACCCAACTCCAGGGTATGTCACTAGGGACGGGCGAAGGATTCAAGGAGTATGCGCAAAAGTGGAGGGACCTGGCTGGCAGGGTGCAGCCACCGCTGACTGATCGTGAACTTGTTGTCATGTTCCTAGGGACCCTGTCTGGTACGTTCTTCAATCATCTGATTGGAAATTCTTCTGCCGGGTTTACAGATTTGATCTTGACTGGTGAGAGAATAGAAGCTGGTATCAAGTCGGGGAAGATACAGAAAGGTGCCTCCGCGAGTACTGAAAAGAAGCCCTTCAAGAAAGAAGCCAGTGCTGTTTATGGTCCCAGAAGACAAATTAAGCCAGAACGCCGCCAAGCTATCAACGCATTGATAATTTCAAAGCCTGCTGCTGCTCCTCAGCAATCAACCAACCAAGGGGTGAGAGACCCAAAAGGCAGTACACTCAGCTTAGTATGACCCTGTCTCAGATTTTGCCGCAACTACTATCAACCAATCTGGTAACTGTCAAGGAAGCTCCGAAGGTAGTGAACACGACTTCTCTTAAGTACAACCCCAATGCCTATTGTGCTTATCACTCTGATAGCCCGGGGCATACTACAGACGATTGCTGGGCTCTAAGGAATAAGGTTCAGGACCTTATTGATGCCAAAGAAATACAGTTTGAGGCGCCCGAAAGACCCAATGTTGTGACTGCTCCCATGCCCCAGCATGGAGTGAATGTTGTGGAAGAAGACCGGTATGTGGCCTCCGTGGAAGAGATTATTACTCCTTTATTGACTGTCAAAAGGAATCTGTTGCTAGCCGGTTTATTTCCGGGATGTGGTAAAGATTGCCTTCTATGTGCTGTTTCACCTGTTGGATGTCCTTTGCTGAAACCAGGTATCCAAAGCCTGACGGATAGCAAAGAAATCTTGTTCGAGAAGATTACTGTTCCTGCTACCCCTACTGAAGAAGTTTCTATTGTCACTATTTTCAACAACCCTCCTAAGGCTCCTTCAAAGAAGCCTGTCAAAATCATGTCCACTCAGAAGATTGCTCCTATCACCACCACTGTTCCGGGGCCTCTCCCTTATACATCCGACAAAGCTGTCCCATGGCACTATGGGGCAGATGTTTATGTTCTTGGAATAAAGCAAGAGTTTGATACAAGTACCGGCGTCAGTAATATCACCGGGCCTGCCAAAATTACTCACAATGGTAGGCTGTTCTCACCAGATATTGCGCCACCAGCTATTCAGAGACCTCTTATCATCACACCTGCAAGTGTGCCTGCTCCCCTTCCCGATCAAGTTCCTGTTTCTACCCCTACTGCCGAGTCATCTGACGCTCGGGGCAAAGGGATTGCTACTGATATGCCTTCCCGGACGGAGGCACCAAAGACAACCAATGTTAAAGCTTCCCAGCAAGAGATGGAGGAGATTCTCAAGATTATCAAGAAAAGTGATTTCAATGTAGTTGAGCAGTTGGGGCACACCCCATCAAAGATTTATATGCTATCACTTTTGTTGTGTTTAGAGGCCCATGCAAAGGCCCTGATTTCCTTCCTGAAGACGGCCCATGTGCCACAAGAAACGTCTGCTGATCAATTTACCAATTGTGTGGCCAACTTGACTGCCGATAATGGGTTGGGCTTCTCTGACGCCGATCTGAATGCCAAAGGAAAGAACCATAATGACGCCCTGTATGTCTCCATTGAATGCAGGGGCACTACTCTTGCTCATGTGTTGGTAGACACCGGTTCTTCTTTTAATGTATTGCCCAAGAAGGCCCTAGACAGGTTGGATTGTGAGGGTTTGAAGCTCAAGCCTAGTAACATTGTCGTCCGGGCCTTTGACGGTTCGAAAAGGATGGTACATGGGGAAGTTGATATTCCAATCAGGGTTGGTTCTCAAGTTTTTTATTCTACTTTCTATGTGATGGATATCCGACCATCTTATTCCTGTTTGCTGGGTCGTCCGTGGATCCACAAGGCTGGAGCTGTGACCTCCACACTACATCAGAAGCTTAAGTACCCAGTCAAGGGGAAGATTGTGACAGTTCAGGGGGAAGAATAGTATATGGTCAGCCACCTCAACTCGTTCCGGTACATAGAAATGGATGGGGAGTTCATTGAAACCCTCTTTCAACACTTTGAAGAGGTGCCTCAGACATTGGCGTCAGCAGAGACTGTGACTAAAGAGGGTTCTCCTTTGAAGATGACTTCCTTAAAGGATGTCCGGGCTGTGATTGAGAAGGGTGAGTGCACAAACTGGGGCCGACTTCCTGACTTTACTCCAAAGACCGACAAGTTTGGTTTAGGTTTCTCTGCAGAAGCTCAGAAGGTTGTTCGTAAGGCAAGGATTGGAAGACCTCATGTGTTCATCACCAACCCGGGAGTGAATGTTATTGAAGACGACGTGGAGGAATCTGAATTCGACAGCTGGATCTACCCAACAACCGACGGTGGACCAAGCAACTGGACTGCCAAAGACATCACACCTATTACTTTTGTCACTCAATAATGAACTCTTTTGTTTTGAATTTGTAATAGACAATATGTTGAAACTTTTATGGATCGGTGTCCTACCCGGGGCATCGTAGCTTCATTTGTGAGGGCTTTTGTATGTCATTTTCATATATCATTAATCAAAACATTGGACGTTTGTTGCATTTCAAAATCTTGCGCTCCTTTTCTTTCTTTATCATATATTGCAAAACAGCTATATTTACACACACTCACTTATACAGGTTCCAATCCACTCTGGATCTCACTGGTAACGACTCTGCTACTGCCAGTTATGACTTCGAAAATCCAATCAACTTAGCCGAAGACGAAGGTGAAGATGATTGCGAAGTGCCTGGTGAACTTGCAAGACTGTTACTCCAGGAAGAGAGGGTCATTCAGCCACATGAAGAGCCAGTGGAAATGGTAAATGTGGGTACTGAGACAGACAGAAAGGAAGTCAAGATTGGTGCTAATCTAGAGCTCAGTGTGAAACAATGGTTGATTCAGATGCTGCATGACTATGTGGAAATCTTTTCTTAGTATTACGAAGACATGCCTGGGTTGGATACCGACATTGTGGTTCATCACCTGCCTACCAAGGAAGATTGCCCTCCGGTAAAACAGAAGGTCTGCCGTATGCGTCCAGAGATGTCCGAGAAAATCAAAGCTGAGGTTATGAAACAATTTGATGCCGGTTTTCTAGCTGTGACTTCTTACCCTCAGTGGGTTGCCAATGTGGTTCCAGTGCCGAAGAAGGATGGTAAGGTTCGAATGTGTGTTGATTACAGGGATTTGAACAGGGCAAGCCCTAAGGATGATTTCCCTCTGCCTCATATCGACGTTCTGGTTGACAACACTGCTCAGCATAAAGTTTTCTCCTTCATGGATGGTTTCTCCGGTTATAATCAGATCAAGATGGCTCCTGAAGACATGGAGAAGACCACTTTTGTTACTCAGTGGGGCACCTTTTGCTACAAGGTCATGCCTTTTGGGTTGAAAAATGTTGGGGCAACCTACCAACGTGCCATGGTTTCTTTATTTCATGACATGATCCATCATGAGATATAAGTATATGTCGATGATATGATTGCAAGGTCCCAAACTGAGGAGGAACACCTTGACCATCTACGAAAGCTGTTTGACCGTCTAAAGTTGTACAAGCTAAGGTTGAACCCAAACAAGTGCACCTTTGGGGTGAGATCTGGAAAATTGCTAGGCTTCTTCGTAAGCGACAAAGGCATTCAAGTGGACCCGGCCAAAGTAAAATCCATACAAGAGATGCCAACTCCCAAGACAGAGAAAGAAGTCAGAGGCTTTCTAGGACGGTTGAACTACATTATCCGATTCATCTCACATCTAACTGCTACTTGTGAACCAATTTTCAAGCTGCTGAAGAAAGATCAAGTAGTACGTTGGAACGATGAATGTCAGGCCGCTTTCGAAAAGATCAAAGAGTATCTCCAAGAACCACCCATTCTTATGCCCCCAGTGGAAGGGAGACCTCTAATCTTATACTTGACAGTACTTGACAGCTCAATGGGGTGTGTGCTGGGGCAGCATGATGAGTCTGGCCGAAAAGAGCACGCTATTTATTACCTTAGCAAAAAGTTTACCAACTATGAAACCCGGTACTCACTGCTTGAGAAAACTTGTTGCGCTTTGGTATGAGCTGCTCGCCGGCTGAGACAGTATATGTTGACTCACACTACTCTGTTGATTTCAAAAATGGATCCAATCAAGTACATATTCGAAAAGCCCGCCTTGTCCGGAAGAATAGCAAGATGGCAGATGATCTTAACGGAATATGACATCCAGTACACGACTCAAAAAGAAATCAAGGGAAGTATATTGGCAGACCATTTGGCATATCAGGCAGTGGACGATTACCAGTCGATGAACTTTGAATTTCCAGACGAGGATATCATGGTAGTAACTGATTGTGAAGTACCTGGACCGGATGAAGGACCTGAGGAAGGATCCCGATGGTCTATGCACTTTGACGGAGCCTCGAACGCTTTGGGTAATGGTATCGGCGCTGTGATCATATCCCCTAAAGGCACTCATACTCCACTCACCGCCCGGCTATGTTTCAACTGCACCAACAACATGGCGGAATACGAGGCATGTATCATGGGTCTTCAAGCTGCAATTGACCTAAGGATCAAGTTTCTGAGTGTCTTTGGAGATTCCGCTCTTGTGATCAATCAGATCAAAGGCGAGTGGGATACGAAACACCCAAATCTTATTCCCTACAAGGAGTATGTGTCGACGTTGCTTCCACACTTCGAAGAAATAACCTTTGAAAATTTCCCAAGAGAGGAGAATCAGTTGGAGGACGCGTTGGCTACAATGTCTTCTATGTTCAAAGTCAAATGGGACAATGAGGCTCCCCGGATCATTATTTGGAAACTGGACGAACCTGCACATTGCTGTGATCTCGAGGCTGAAGAGGTAACAGAAAAACCATGGTATCATGAAGTGAAGAGGTACTTGGAAGCTCAAGAATACCCTGAGGGTGCATCTGTTAACGACAAGAAGTTCTTGAGAAGGTTTGCGACAAAGTTCTTCCTCAGCAACGACATTCTCTATAAGCGAAACCATGATTCAACCTTACTGCGTTGTGTGGATAAGACTGAAGCAGAAAAGATCATGGCAGAGCTACATGAAGGTACCTTCGGAATGCATTCCAGTGGACATACCATGGCAAAGAAAATCCTTCGGGCAGGATATTTCTGGTCCACAATGGAAGTTGATTGTTACCAACATTCTCGGACGTGTCACAAATGCCAGATCTATGCTGATAAGGTGCACATCCCTCCGGTTCCTCTGAACGTCTTGACGGCACCTTGGCCTTTTGCAATGTGGGGCATTGATATGATCGGCGAGATCCGACCTACGGCATCTAACGGGCACCGCTTCATCCTGGTAGCAATTGATTACTTCACAAAGTGGGTTGAAGCAGATTCCTACGCTACCGTAACCAAGAACGTCGTGGCCCGTTTCATTCGGCACAACCTGATCTGTCGATACGGTGTACTTGAGAGGAACATTACGGATAATGGTACCAATCTCAACAACAAGATGATCGCTGAGCTCTGCGAGCAATTCAAGATACAACACCACAACTCTTCTCCCTATCGACCGAAGATGAATGGGGCTGTAGAGGCAGCAAATAAGAACATCAAGAAGATTGTGCAGAAGAGGACAGTGACCTACAAGGATTGGCACAAAATGTTACCGTTTGCTCTTCATGGGTATCGTACCTCAACACGGACGTCAACATGGGCAACTCCCTTTTCCTTGGTCTATGGCATGGAGGCAGGCTTGCCTATTGAAGCCCAAATACCCTCTCTCCGGATAATGAAGGATGCAGGTTTGAGCGAAGATGACTGGATCCAGACTCGACTTGATCAGTTAAACCTAATTGACGAAAAGAGACTCACTGCTATTTGTCATGGCCAGACGTACCAAAAACGGATGATCAGGGCATTTAACAAGAAAGTCAAACGACAAGAGTATCAAGTTGGGGACCTGGTAATCAAGCGCATCATTCTACCTCAAGGTGATCCCAGGGGCAAATGGACCCCTACGTACGAAGGGCCATTTGTGGTTAAGAATATCTTCTCAAGAGGAGCGATGATTCTAACCACTATGGATGGTGACGACCTTCCTCACCCTGCCAATGCAGACATAGTAAAAAGATACTACGCATGAATCAAAGACCCGCTAGGTTGACACACCTAGGCAAAAATAAGGGCTTCCCGGCGAACCAAAAGGGTTCGGGCAAAAATAAGGGATGAAATGAAAAAAAATCTGTACACCCGGCAAGTCGAAAACCTGAAAAGGCGGCTTGGGCAAAAATGGGTATCCCGGTGGACTGAAAACCCGAAAGGGCGGTCCAGGCAAAAGTTAGGGATAAAGCGTAATACTATGTCTCGTTGGATCACCTTGCATCCAGAATTCAACGTCAACTATCAGACCTCGGCATCGATCGATCAGTTTCATCTTCAACTAAGCAGCAAAGCGATGAGACGCTTGAAGACATGAAGGCGATAGCAGAGTTGGAACCCAATGGGATTATTTTTCACATAGCTGTTTTGTTTCCTTTTTAAAATTGTATAAATTCTATGATGTTCGGCGGCGTTCTCTTACTAGGACGTCAGCCTCTTGTACATAAAACGCCTATTTACAGGCAAATTTCAAAATCAATACAAGTTTCAGACAAATTGCCAATTGTTTTTCCTTTATCTGTTTTGTTTTGCAAAGAACGTCCGATGTTCATTTTTGATATATGCATTTGACATTAATTGCTAATCATGAATATTTGCATGCGAAACAAAAGACTAATTACAGGTGACATCAGAAACAGGGGCAATAAATATTTGTTTAAGCGATCTAGTTGCTTTAGGTACCAAGGTAGGTTTGGCTGAAGAATGTAACCAAGTTACCTCCACTCCCCGCAGAGTAAGACAAGATTCGGCAATACTCTCCCTAGGAAGAGTTGGTCCCCCATCAGCCCTAAAAAGGCACAATATTCCCCTAGCAAGTCAGCGATACTTTCCCCAAGCAGAGTTAAGTCTACTGTCAGCCTTAAGGAAGTTGGGTATCCCTAGAAGATCTCAACATTCCCCAGTGGAGTGTAGACATTCCTCAACAAGCATCCCCGGCAGTCTTAATATAAGATTGTTCCCCGGCGGAATACAAGACATCCAGTGGAATCCATATCCCCAGCAGGTCTTGAGGCTTATCCCCAGTAGATTCTGGAAGCTTATCCCCTGCAGAGTACGAACGCATCTCCGACTTTATTGAAAGGTTATTTCCCCACCAGGGTATAACTGGGTTATCCTTAGCTAATTACCACGGAAAGATCGTCCTCGGCGAAGTTCTTCCTATCCCCAGCGGAGTTCATCAAATCCCCCAACATAACTTGTCAACAGAATCCCCAGCGGAGTTATCACCAAAACCTCAGCGAAGTACCTCTTCCCACAGAGTAATACCCCGCAGAGTAATCTTTTCACCCATTTTATACCCTGCAGAGTAATCTCTCCAACAAGTTTATCCCCCGACGGAGTCATCTTCTCCTACCGGTTTATTCTTGCAACCGTCATCCCCAGCGGAAACGAAGAACTCTACTCTTCAACATCAGCCCAGGATTCAACAAAATCCCGGCACTCGTCAATGATTTATTTTCCTAGACAAAAACACATTCATAGACATTTCACATTTCATACGTCCTGCTTACATACATGATAAAGTGCATACAACACTATCTCATTTTGAACATCATGACAACATGCATTTCATACATCATGACATTGCATACAAATGATGTTTTGCCTTTTCAGGAAAAAGGTCAATCCAAAGACGATTACTGTCAACTGTCACAATTCCAGATTCGACTCCTGTATCCAGCCAGGGCACATCTGTAGACGACAAGTTCCAGATTCGATACCTGTATCCAGCTAGGGTATATCTGAAGACGACTAATTCCAGATTCGATACATGTATCCAGCCAGGGCATATCTGAAGACGACTAATTCCATATTCGATACCTGTATCCAGCCATGGCATATCTGTAGACGACCAATTCCAGATTCGATACCTGTATCCAGCCAGGGCATATCTGAAGACGACTAATTCCAAATTCGATACCTGTATCCAGCCAGGGCACGTCTGTAAGCAACCTTTTGAAGTTCCAGATTTGATTCCTGTATCTAGCCAGGGCATATCTGTGAGCAATTAATTGTAGATTTGATACCTGTATCCAGCCAGGGCATATCTGCATGAAGAGTTTGAAGATCAACACCTGTAGCAAGCCAGGAAACCATCTTTCTTTCTCCAGTACGCAAGTTTTCGCTAAGGAATCTCTTACGCGATCAACACTTCCAAATGGCATCTATAAGCCCATTCCCGACAAGGTTCTGTCGCGTCCCCGATGGCATCTATAAGCCCATCCTCCTATCCATCCTATATCCAAATGGCATCTATAAGCCCATTCCCGCCATCACACTGCTGATACTCTTTTATGCGAGTGCAAATTTTTGGGCACTCTAGTGTCCGATCTCCTTTTACCCTCGAGTCGCGAAAGGCAAACTTGCCAATCTAACTCTTCAGGTCCAAGAAGATTGAACAGGGGCAACTGTTGTACCCCAAAATTTTCCCTCCCATTTTCATCAGTATTTTCTCACCACAAGACCCTTGGAGCTCAAGATCAAGTTAGGGTTTGCTCTGCTCAAGACTCCTCCTTGCACTGTTGACCCAAATTAGGGTTTGTGTTTGCACAAAGATGTTTTGACCTAAAATGCCTAAAATGACTTTCATGCTTCATGTTGGACTCACAAGTTTTTCCATACCAAGTTTCAAGCCTTGATTCCAATCTTTGCCCAGTCAATTGGACAATTGACCTAGAATTCAGCTGCATTGGGAAAAAAGTCAACAGTGGTCAATTGACAGTCAAACCTCATGATTTTTGACCCACATCAACATTATGAATTCATATGGACCATTTGATCAAGTTTGGATCATAATTCCACAAGAAATTTAATCAGATCACCAAAAGGGCAAAATGGTCATTTTTAGGGTTTTGACTGCACAGAGGCAATTTTTGACTGTTTAACCTAGCCAATGGCAAACCAAGCTCACATATGGACTCAAGGACTCAATGGCATTGCCTTGACATGTTCAAAAAGTTCAAGAATCCCAAATGCACAAGATTGACAAATGAATTTTCCAGTCAACTGAGCAAAATTTAACTATGTACTGAAAAGTCAAACTTTGACTTTTTGGTCAAAATCAAGTGTCAAGATTCATTTTTCATCAAAACATGCCAAATCATGAAGCTTGTTCATCAAGAAATCAAAAATCACAAATTAGGGTTTGAAATGAAGAATTTTCATAACTTAGAAATTTTCTAAGTTATGAAAATCCCTAATTTTTTTCCTAACTTTGTCCCATCTTTTCATCAAGATACATTTGGATTCAAACAAAACTCAAAACATGAAAGTTATAGCCCATTGCAAAATCTACAACTTTGATTCACAAAGTTTCCTTAAAAGAAGCTTGTAGCTCAAGTTATCATTTTTGGAACAAGGGTGGAAAACATTCTTAACTTAGAAATTTTTTTGACCTATTCTAGGCAGGATTTTTGCCTAACTTCATGGCCACTTTTCACATGCTTCCACTTGGAATTTCAATTTGCATTACAAAGATGGATTGTAGTACATATTCCAAGCTTTCCAAAATGTCCAAGAACTTCTCAAATACCCTTGTGGTTAGGGAGAATCGAATTTGGCAATATGGGCAAAACTCACTTTGTTCATGAGCCATTTCCATGTCCATAACTTTGCAATTTTTCAAGTCAGCTTGCACAAGCTAGTTACAGGCCTCTAATCCTTTTCTTACTCAATAATTAAATGCCAATCCATTGTGCCAAGGCATTATTTTGCTCATTTGGTCATTACATGGAAGTTTAATCCATAATTAGAAAAAGCCATTTATCCATTCTTGTAAAGCACAACTTTATGTCAAACACAAATCTAAGAAGTACAATGCATATCTTCTAGGCACAATTTATTAGACATATCCCATTGATCAAGACTCAAGTGTGCAGCATAGATTAAGGCATTGTACTGGCTTATATCCAAGAACACATTTCCTTGCTACACATAGAAGAAACCTTGCATTTTGAAACACAACTCACATTTCTGTCAACACAAGCCTAGACAAACTTGTTGAACACATTCCAAACATCAAACCTGAGCTAAGGCACGAGCTAACCACCTTCCAAACCTCATCATTCATCAAAACACCATCCTACTGCAAAAAACAGAGTCCCTTCTGCAATTGGACTTCTATAAACCTTTCCACTCGTGCACTTTGGCCAAAGGGAGTTCAAACATGTTCCATACCACCCACTAAAGCTATCCCAAGAATTGGACACGAACTGTAACATCCCTAACATCATTTGCCATTTTCACTTTTCTCTCTTGCAGGTTGACTTCTGTAGGTTGATATAGCAAGGTTCAAAGCACACCAAGCATTGGAATAGCATCCCTGGACTTCAAGCAAGTTGTACAAGTCCTCACACTGCCTTGAAAGTACCTCCATTGTTGTACACGATTCAAGCTGAACAGGTAAGTTCTTGAACTTCTATCTCTCTATCCAAGCATATCTAGGCTTAGGTTTGTGAAGAAGTTATGTCCTACTCATGGCCCTGAATCCACCCATATCATTACTTTTCATTTATATTGTGTGTGTTAAGAGAATTTGGAACCTGAACATTAGGAAAAAGTTAGGTCAAGAATTGGGGGAGAAGAAATTCTCTCTCATTTCTGAGAGTTAGATCAAGTTCTTGGTATGTATGGATTCGTGGTTTGATGCTTGACATTTTTTATGTTATAAGTTTGTGCTAAAAGTCCAAGAATCAGGATGTTTGAACAAGGTGGGAAAGGCGCGCGTTTTTGACAAATTTGTTGCTGGAGGTTGAAGACAAGCCTTCTTGGGCTGGGCCTGACTTGTTATTTCTTTTTGCACTTTCATTTTTCACATACACCCCCCTGGCCCATTGCTTGATATATTTGTCATTTTTTGATTTTTTTCCTTTTAATTTTGATTTCATATTTTTATCTAAACATAAAAAAACATTAAAAATATTTTTCTCATATTTTTTGCATTTTATTTGATATTTATTTGTCTCATTTAGTTATATATGTAAATAGATACATAATACCTCCTATTAAAAAATACAAAAATAATACACAATACATTTTTATTTTCTGATTTTATTTTATTTTATCTCTTGAAAACATTTTATAAAAAAATATACTTTTTTTTGTAAATAATAAATATTGTTATTTTTGTACATATTTAATATACTTAGTAAATAATATGAATACTTATATATATTTATTAGAATATTCAGGATAAAAATCCAAAATAATACATTTTTATTTTTATTAATATTTGACCTCAAAAAATCACTTTTATACAATATACTTTCTTTTTATTTATTTTTTGTACATAATTAATAAATATTGAATATAGTATATAATAAATACCTTTTTATTTAGCAAATTAGGGTTTTCCCTTAGAACATGAAAAATATCCAAAATTAATCCTTTTTATTTTTTTTGTTTATTTGTCACATAAAAACACTTTTTACATACATATAAAAATCACTTTTTGCATCTTACATATTTATTTTATTTTATTTAATTATTGTGCAATTAAATAATTTGTATTTTCCATTTGGATTGTAATAGCTTAGATTTAATTTTTCTTGCTAAATATCCCCATTTGAACATTTGTACCCCCCATCCCATAATTATATTGTAATAGTTTAGGGTTTTAAATTTCGCATTTAAAAGCTTTCTAAAATATACCATGATAGACTTAGGGTTTGTATGCAAAAAATCAACAAAACAAATAGCTTGACCTAATTCCAAGATAAAAGCATGAAAATGAACAACACCAATCACACTTGCACCCCTAGGGTTATTCTACTTGTTGCCTTCAATAATGGGCCATGTTGCATGTTAGGTGTTGTGATACAGTGGGAGAACTGACTTGAGGTTTTGCGTTTTGTATTCGCACTTGTTCGGTTGAGCAAGAGTCGCCACCGACTTTTTATTTTATCCTAAAGGAAAGGTTTAAAAAAGCACAGGAAAAACCTTTTGAGATGTTTCGTGGGTTCGGGGGATAGATTATGAAAAGGGAAGGTATTAACACCCTTTTCATCCATGGTTATCCATGGGCTCTTAGTTACTTGGTTTTAGATCACTTGCCTTGATTTTCGATTGCTTGAAATTGTGGTGTATGTGTGTGTTTTGAAAATGTCTTTAAAATAGACGCCTTTGTTTCGGCAACCATTGTAATGACTCGTGTTTGAGTATATACAACGGTGTGTATCTTTTCGAAAAGATGTTTCAAAATGTTTTTGGAGAGTTTGTTTTGAAAGTGTTTGTGAAGTGTGGTTTTTGAAAAGGAGGCAAGTGTTTTTGCAAGTTGATCTCAAGTAACTAAGAGTTTTGTCTACCCATATTGTACTCAAAGGTTTTCTCTATGTTTTCAACCCCTTTTTAACAATTTTGTTCCACCATTGAATTTGGTGGATAATCTTGCGTTTAGGATGTTTAACGGGACGGGCGCGGGTCATCGTATGGACCATGAATGCAATGGTGCCAAGTGTCTTTGGCAATTTGCTTGAAGGGACTTGATCATTTTGATAGGCGACTTTCGAAAGCGTCATCGAGGGACTTATGATCATTTTGAATTGCTTTGCCAAAGAAACTCGACGTGCAAGCATGGCCCATTTTGGAAGGCAACATGTGGGATTACCCTAGGGGGTGCAAGTGTGATTGTGTATTGAGTTCATGTATTTGTTTTGTATTAGGTTATCTAGCGTTTGATTTTATGTACATGTAAACCCTAGGTCTAATCATGGTATAATTCGAAAGCGGTAAATTGCGGGAATTTTAAAGTCTACGCTATTACAAATAGTATCCGGGAGTGATGGTACAAATTCACAAAGGGGGATGAGACTTAAATAATTACAACCAAATCGAATCGCGATCAAATGTAATCAATGTAATGTATAGCAAAGTGTAAGAATAGCAAATGTATAATGTATCAAATGTAAAATGTATTGTGTATGTGTAAGTGTAATTTATTTACAAGTGTGAGATGTGAATTTAATGTGTTATCAAGTATCGTTAATTTAATGAAAGGAATTAAATATTTCGTTTATTTAATTTTTGTGTTTTTGTATTTTTGTTTAATATATACAAAAAATAATATTTTAATAAAAAGAAAGGAAAATGTTTTTTTTAAATTCTATTCTTTTATGTATTTTTCAGTATTAATGTACAAAGTATTTTTAAGAAAAGAAAATGTATTTATTTTAAGAATTATTTTTATGTATTAGTATTTTAATGACCATGTACAAATAAGAAAATTTTAAGAAAAGGAAAAGAATATTTTAAGTTTTATTTCTTATATATTAGTAATTATACTAGCTAAAAAAAATAAAAAGAAAAGGATTAAAATGTTTTTATTTACAAAAGAAATAACTTGTATTATGATAATAGTATAAAGGTTTTAAGGTAAAAAGTATATTAATTTGTTTTAAAAAAGATATAATTTATGTATAAAAAGGATTAATTTAGAAAAAAGAATGGGCTAAGGGGGTTTATCTTGGCCCAAACCTGATCAAAGCAGAAGCAAGGGGGGTGTTAATTGGGAAAACGTTTTGGGCTTAGGCGTTGTGAAAAGGGTTGTGGCCCAAAGGCTTGAGACAAATATTTTTGCTTTAGGGTTCGTGAGTTTTTTGTTCATTTGAGGCTAGGGTTTGTGAACAACACAGAGGCGCCGTTGCTCATCGTTATCGCTTTGTCTTCGTCTTTCGTTCGCCATGCTTAGCTACTGACGCCTTCCTCATCTCGAGCCACCGGACGCCACCGTTCCCCTTTCTCCCTCCAGTGGACCGCTTTAGGCGGCGCTTACAAGGTTCAAATTCTGTCTCCATCGCGTTTAGGGCTTTCGTTATTGTTTGATTTCATGTTTTGATTGAGTTCTGATTTTAGAGTTTCGTTTGCCATTTTGAAATGCATGCAAAGGGTGTGGGAAGACTACCTCTTGGAGACGGAGGAGGAGGGAACTGGGAGGCGCGTGGAGGCTTTGACGGCGGAGAAACGTGTGACACGGTGGCTTGAGGATGCGCGAGCTTTGGGGGCACTGGTATTCTGTGTCTTTCTTTGCCCTTTGTTGGTTTTAATGATGCTTTCTGAAAACCAGGTACATCTTTCTTTCCTTTTCTTGCTTGCTTGCCCTATATGTTTCTTTATCCTCTTTCTCTTTGTTGCCTCGATGCCTCTGATGCTTGCCTAGCTTCTGATATGTTGCCTTCGTTTGCTTGATATGTTCGATATTTGTTACACCCAATGATGAATATTTTCTGAGGGTTTGTTGGGTTTGGAAGCTAGTTTAGGATTTTGCTGGTAAATGGCCTTGAACGGTTATGGTTTTTGGGTTGAAAAGCTTCCAGGTTAAGCTTATGCTGGTTTAAGGCTTGGGTTGGACAGTAGGTTGTAGGTTTGATGTTTATGCTTTTCTGGTTTACTGGTTTACTGGTTTACTGGTTTACTGGTTGTGGTTGATGGCCTTACTGGTTTTTGAGACTTGGACAGTTTGTTTGCAGTAAGTAAAGCTTATGGCTTCTGGTTTGAAATCACAAGTTTTAGGTTTATGGGAGATTTTGACATTGCTTGAAAGGTTTGGCTTTTGATGAGTTTTTGTTGTGTGAACTCGTTTCAGGCTTGTATATTTTGAGCTTGTTTAATGCAGGGAATTTTATGGTTAAGGCTGCTAGGCTTTTAGGCTTGGACAGTTGGTGTTGTGAACTGGTTTTCCTGCAGGGTCCTCTAGGCTTGAGCTTTTGTGATGTTTTTGTATATTTCCAGCCTGTTGAACGCAGGGCCTGCTGTTGTTATATGCCCAAAAAAAGGGTTCAGGATTTGAATCCGGTTTGAAGGGTTTTATTGTGGAAAGATAATTCTGTTTCTTTTTATTGACAGTTTTTGTTTGCATTCTGATTTCTTCATATCTCTGCCTTCTGTCCCACTGTTTTATTGCAGTTTTACATATATTGTCTCATGCCTAAACCTGTAAGCCCATTCTTTTCCTCTCTTCTTCTCTCTCCTGACAAATTTTAAACATTTAATATTGTTTACATTTGTCTTTTCTGAAAAAGCAAATGGTTGGAAAGTGATGAAATGGAATTAGTTTGCTTGCATAGGCAGTTTGTTTTGAACTATGCAGTTGGTTTTGAACTATGCAGTTGGCTTAAGAATTTTGAATCTGTGCAAAACTCATAACTTTGTGCATTCATGTTTCATTGCAAACCTTCCATCCTTCTTTGTGAACCAGGAGAAATCCCGCGATTTGCAAAGAGGGTAAAACTGATTCCGGCCATTTGTTTTTAATGATGAAACTTTTTTATCTGTCTGCTTTAACTATTTTTCCTCTGCTTTGACTTTTTCTTCCTTTCTTATTCTTTGCAGATAAAATCAAAAGAGCCTCAAGGGAGCATTGGATAGAAGATGAAGATTTAGAATTTTTAGGACATTGTTTTTATTTCAATTTACATTATTGTAACATTATTATTGTAAACAAGTTTGTAAACAATAACAATTATACAAATAATTTAAAGATAAATAAAAGTCCTTTTATTTATCAATCCAATCTTTTTATTCCCTTTTAATTATTGTAATCATCATTTAGAATACTTTGTAAAATACTGTATTCAAATAATAATTGTAACGAATAATTGAAGATAGATAAAAATCCAACTTGATCAATTAATTCTTCTTTCAATTCAATGTTCATTTAATTATTTGAAATTCTTAAAATTAAAATAATTGGAAGTATCCAATTATTCTGACTTTAGAAAAATAATTAACGAACGCTGTGGCCTTATCATTGAATAATAAACCTGGCGCTTCAAGTATCCGATGCACAGTTAATCAAACCCGTATCTAGATATTTATCCTTTTACTGATCAAATCAATCACTGTAGATTCCTAATTTAGACGCCTCCACTTTTATCTCATCTCAAATCAAGTGCTTTATCCTTTATTGATTAAACAACAATCTGCAGTTTTCTTGATTCAAACGTCTCAATCCAAACTTCAGAGTAAACTGAAAAGAAACTGTAAAGATAATCCTTTCTGAGAAATACACGCACAAAACCCTAGTTCTTGATTAAAAGCCAAAGAAGCGTCCGCCTGATCAAAGCCTGAGCTAAAATCAACCACACCCTAAGGAAACTGTATGAACTGTTCCAGAGCCATGAAAACCCTAATTTTGTGTGACTGATAAGAAAAATCTGTTTGACTGATTCTTACGCCAATCTGAAAAATCAGGAAACGTCTGAAGCTGTGATTTCTTATGGAAAAATACGAGGGCAAATTTTGGGGTACAACAGGTGTCTTTGGCAAAACAAAACAATATCAAATGATCATAGTCCCTCGATGACACTTTCGAAAGTTGCCTAAAAATGATCAAGTCCCTTAAAGGAAAAATTGCCCAAAGACACTTGGCACTATTGCAATCATGGTCTAAACGATGACCCGCGCCCGTCCCGTTCACATCCTAACACAAGATTGTCCACCAAATACAATGGTGGAACAAAATTGTTAAAAGGGTTAAAACATAGAGAAAACCTTTGAGAAATTTAGGGGTAGACAAAGCTCTTGGTTACTTGCCAACTTGCAAAACAAAAACACTTGCCTATTTTTCAAAACCACACACCACAACACACTTTCAAAACAACTTTCAAAAAAACATTGAAAACTTTTCAAAAGATAAGTACACCTTTGTATACATCCCAACATGGATCATTACAAAGGTTTCCACCACATTGGCCTCTTTTCAAAACATTTTCAAAACACACACACAGAGCACCATTTCAAACAATTGAAAATCAAGGCAAGTTGATCTAAGCAAGTAACTAAGAGCCCATGGATAACCATGGATAGAAAGGGTGCTAATACCTTCCCTTTCTATAATCTACTCCCCGAACCCAAGAAAACATCTCAAAGGTTTTTGCTGTGCTTTTTAACCTTTCCTTAGGATAAAATAAAAAGTCGGTGGCGACTCTTGCTCAACCGAAACATTTGCGAAAACAAACACAAAACCTCAAGTCAGTTCTCCCACCGTAACACAGTATCATTGGATTTGTCTCTTCCAGGCGATCCTAACCCTACCCTCGCTAAATATTTATATAAAACACAGCATACTCGATTTGAGAAAAACCAAAGCGGAATTTTAAAATTAATTTTACAAATAAATGCTCAATTCTTAACGAAAATGAAAACCAAAAGAAGTATGAGAATCAGAAGAAGAAGGAATATATATTAGTAACTTGTTTGGATTTATTTAGTTAAGAGTTTTACCTGAACGAAGTTCAAGAAGTTTGCTCTGAAACTGAACTTTTGTAGCTCGAATTATGGCTCAAATTGTTTGATTTAAGTGATGGAGAGTTTATATGATTGTGGAGAATGATGAATCATAAGAGAATTTGAGGTGAGAAGGCTTGAAATTATGAATTAGATTTTCAAATTTCCAAGCTTCTAATGAACTTTGGCAAGGTGGTTTTGGTTGTCTAAAGCTTGGAAAATGAGTGGAGAGTGGTCTTTTATTTATAGGAGAGTGAATGGTGATTAGAATTGGCAGAAATAGTGAGGTTTGGAGGGAAATCACATGGATCCTGAAAGTGAGAAAAGTGTGACTCTAATCCACCTAAAACTCATATAATTCTTGCATTTTGAGGATTAAACAAGTCTGAGCAAGTTTGTTGATCATGTTTAGATCAAAAACACGCACAAATTTGGTAATTAAAAAGTCACATTATGGGTTTTATAATTCTGACTTGGTGAGAAATTCATTTTCACGGTACCATCTTTGAACTCATGGTACACACAACTTAAGAGGCTTTATGGGATGATTCTTGAAGCTTTTGAAAAATCACCATCTTCACAATGTGCCAAGAAAGGTGGCATTTGGTGATATGGGCTGAAAGTTATGATCAATTGAAATCAAGAAAGACACACGGATCTTTGACACTTAGAAAAATTCAAAATATGGATCTTCGAAATGACCTATAATGTTCTTCAAAGTTACATGACCTTCAACTCAAAATTTGATCTTGATCCTTGAAGATGAAATGAATTAGACCCTTCAAATTGAATTGTGGAATTGAGATAATTCAAAAATCATAAAAATTGAAAGAGTTATGGCCTTTGGAAGATGATGGACAAATTTGGAGAAATCCACAAATGACCTATAATCTTTTCAATTCTTTAAAGACTTTACATATCTTTTCAAGTCTTGCACCTTGAAGCAAAGTTGTAGTAGACATTCTCAAGTTTATTGTGAAAAAATAATGAGCTCAAGGAGATAAAATATGACAAAGTTATGATCCTTTAAAGTCACACAATAGAATTCCATAGCTTTTCCAAAGGACTTGTAATCTTCTTCAAACTTAAATGGTCTTTCATTCAAAATTAGCTTTAGATCCTTGAAGATAAGTTATTAAGGACTCTTCAAAGAGAATCATGGCTTTGGAATCAAAATAAAATATCAGATAATGAGCAAGATATAGTCTTTGAAAGTCAATCCAACCTCACTCAGAGAGTACTGAAAAGTGGTTTTTCCACCTTTATTTACAATTGGTTTTAGTTATGGTCTCTTTATTTTTGTCAAGTGTTTTAGTTCATTCTTCTATGTTTTATGTGTTGGTTGTGTATTTTGTTGTTTTCAGGCTCAGAGGAATAAAATCAGGAAAACCAGTGTGAAAAGTGCATAATTCAGAGTTCGGAGGAAGTCTCAAAAACCAAGCTACAAGGTACCTGACACGGGCTGTGTTAGGAGAGGATGCTCAGCAGACAGGTTTGGGAGAAGAGGCAGAGACCGACACGGGTGCCCGTGTTAGCTGACATGGCCTGTGCCAGAAGGTCTGGGCGAGAAAGTTATTGGTGCGATGGACAGAGAATGACAGGAGTGCCCGTGTCAGGTGACATGACTCGTGTTTGCCTATGACACCGATTTCCTAATTTTTCATACTTTTCCATATGTTAAGTTGTGAGGGAGTTTTGGGTACTTCCAACCGACCTGGATGAATGGTGACTATTTAAATGAGTTTTCACAAGGAATAGGGGGAACTTTTTAGAGCTAAGAATATTTTACATGACTGAAGATTGGAGAGATCGTTACTTCTCATGGCGTCAAAAAAGCGGTAAACAGATGTGGAAAAATAAACAAGAAATATACCAAAAGGATAAGAGTTCGTTACTTAGCAAATACAAGCCAAGAAACCCGATGGTCTTCGAGTGAGCTAGCATCAAAAATAAATCAAGTCAGATACAATATCCAATACAATCACCAAATATCACAATGCGAAAATGAATCGCAAGCTATGCGTGCATCCAACTAATGTGCTACATCGAGCAATGCTACACAAGCAAAAGAATAAAATCCGAGCAAAATGCATCACGATGAATCGCCTTCCGAAACATGCACAATGTCACAAGAAGAGTTATCAAATAACAAGGAATATCGAATATAACTCAACAGTCGACATCACAACTCAAAATGACATATTATCATGGATTAGGCAAGACTAAACAAGCAACGGAAACGCAAAATAGAATATCGGGTAACGTGTACATCACACAATGAAACACACAAAATATCAGTCCGAAATCAACACAACTCGATGTAAATGTCTAACAATGACCAATGCAAGTACAATGATGCATAAATAAACAATTAAAAAGTGTTCCAAGTACACTTTACAAAACCAGGGCAGAACCTTCGTCCTCTTAAGAATTAACCCAAAAAATGCACCAAAATTAAGCCAACTCACCAACAATGTCCAATAATCAACCAATACAGTGCAAACATGCATCATATGAATATTAAAACTCAATGCACGTATTATAAAGAAAACCAGACAATATTGTATGCAAATCTAAATGCACGAAAAGTTGTCTTAGAATTAACCGGAATTAACATCAATGCTCTTCAATCCTCAATTATCCGATTAAAGTTAGAAACAACATGAATCGCAAAATAAAACTCAAACCAAGTGTATTTTCAAAGTCGAGACAACACTACATCGTATCACAATGTTGTGCGAAAAAATTGTTCTGAAATCGGTAAAAGTTGACATAATCGCCACTCAAATGCCAAAACAAATGCAACGAAACTAAAGCCAACAATTAAGACAAGTTCCAAGTGCATTTTTGAAAACCGGACAACACTACACTGTATCACAAACCAACCTAGAAAATCACATTGAAAACAGTAAAAAACAACATTAACCATCCATAAATGTCTGAATATGATCAATTAAACCTCAAACAAATTTTAGAAGTGATTTGCACCTTGTTTACACATTCCGGGCAGCAACTTATACTTAAAGCGATACCGATAAAAATCGTTTTCAACAATTGAAAATGGATGCAAAAACATGCTTATCGGTTCCAGTAATATTGCTAAGAAATTGTAAACAAGTTAAAAACAATGAAATAGTACCGGTCTACCGGATGTCTTAATTCCAAGCTCAAAACATCATTCATGAGTTAATGCAATTTTATTGAATCAAAACATTTTCAATATCGAAAAATCAAATTTATCAACAATGATATAAAGTTACATTAACTCATGAAATCAAGCTAAATTCTCATCATCAATTCATGATTCAACATAATTCGAGATAAACAAAATCAAAACTCACAATGAAAATTTATACCAAAATCGCATCAAAGTACCGGTTCATGAACAAATACTTCAAGAATATTCAACTCATGAAATTATGTAAAATAAATTCAATGCTCATAATTAATTCAAGAATCAACATAATCTCAGGAATTCACATAATGTTCAACCAATTCCACTTTTAATCATCATCATCAACATAAATTCAACTCTAATTTCAATATATACATTCAATTCGAATCTAAAAATTCATTTCAAGTTTATGTTTATGTCAATTAATTTCACATCAAAACAACTCTCAACAATAAAATATGCAAGAAAGAAAATAAAAAAAAGAATTCAAGAATTACCAAATCAAAATGGATCGGAGAAGAGGAAGAGCTTATGTCCGGAATTTGCACGGATGAGGAGGTGTTTCTTGCCTGAAAACACTTCGAGACATGAGGGAGGACAGGCCGCTGATCAAATCACGACACAAGGAGGGAGTAATCGGCTTCCGGTCAGATCACAATAGAAGGAGGGAGTAATCGGCCAGAAAACTCGCCGGAAAATCGGAGGGTATGGAGGCAGATGTAACAGCCCGAGCCTTCATCATTCTCGGCACTATTACCTCATGATCTTCTCTACCCTCTCACTAGTAGAGTTTTTTCCTTTCGTGGGAATCGAACCCTGTACCATGGGGTTCAAGTACATGCTCAATGCATTCCCATTACTAATTGAGCTATGATGTGTTTCATGTGTCACAACTCTGGAAGTATATTCTCGATCAGTCTCATGTGATTCAGATAGACGATGTGCAAGTACGGGATTATTTCACGATGGAGACGATGCTTGTGAGAATCGCATACCGCGAGATGAAGATTCTAAGGGGAAAAGAGATTGCATTGGTGAAGGTTGTCTGGTTAGGTGCTGCTGGAGAGAGCATGACCTGGGAGTTGGAGAGCAAGATGCAATACTCATATCCCGAGTTATTTGAACCAGGTAAACTTTTATTTTCGGGGAAGAAAATATTCTAGGTGGGGAAGGATTGTAACGCCCCGGTATTTAATTATTTATTTAATTAAATATTTTTGAATATTTTTTTATTAATTCAAATTTTTATCGTCGAAGTCGGAATTATTTTATTAAGTTGGAATAATAATTAATCGAATTTAATTTGGCGGAATTAAGTTAAAGTGTTATTTTATTATTAAGCTTAAATATGATATTGGGCTTAATTGGTGGTGGTGTGTAGTAAAAGTGCGGTGTAGCATTTAGACCCAATTGGATTTATTTGGATTAATATAATAATATATTTTATTAGAATATAAGAAATAGGAGAGAGTTAGTTGTATCAAGAAGAAAAGAACAAAGAGGAAAAATAGGGTTTGGGAGAGGAGAAGAAGAACAAGAGGAAATTTCTTCAAGTGCCAAATTCCCCAAAAATTCAGTTGAAGTCTCTTAGAGCTGCTCTTAATCCAAGGTAAGGGTGGGGTTCTGACTCTATAATAGGGTGTATAATTAATAGTATGTGAATTTGGGTTATAAAAATTATTTCTAGTGTGTTTGAAATTGATATATTGATGAAATTGAGAGATGATTTAGGATCCAATATAATTAGATATACATATATTTAAGTGCCTTAGTATTTTCTTTGCAAAATCCCATAGTTTGCTACTGTAGCGATAAAAAGAATTAGGACTTAAAGGCAGTGGAATTGCATTCTGTAGTGCAAATTAATGGAGTAATATTGATGGCACTTGCTTTGCTACAGTAGCGTAAGATTGAATTATTATTTAATAGGCATTTGTATTGCTACTGTAGTGATGAAAAGAAGTAGCACTTAAAGGCTTTTACCTTGCTTGCTGCAACGAATTCATAAAGTAGTGTTTAAAGGATGAATGTCTGTTACTGTAGCAATAATTGAGAAGTAGTATTTAGGATATGTGTTGCTACTGTAGCGCTAGAATTAAGTAGCAATTAAAAGTAATTATTTTGCAATAAAACAGCGTAAGGAATAAAGTAGTATGTAGGTGAATCAATTGCTTGCTTGTTGTAGCGCAGGAAATGAAGCAATGCTTCTGCATACTGTAGCGCTAGATAAAGTAGTATTTATGACAATTGTTTTGCTACTGTAGCGTAATTAAGGAAGTAGTATTTAGAAGTAATTGCTTGCAATTTTGTAATGCTATTATGAAGTAGCAGTTAGAAGCAATTGTTTTGTACATTGTACTCTGATACAAATAATAATTTGGTATAGAATAAATATTAGATATACCGTAGCTATTATGTTCCGGTTTACAAATACAAAATATTTAATAATAAGGATTTAATATCTTTAATAAATAATTTTGCAGGATTTATAAAATAGAAATAATAGAATTTTTGGCCGATAATTAATTAACCGATTTTAGCCAAAATAGCCCGAATAATTATGCGATTTATTGTAGTAATTTTTGGTTGATCTGTTGGGTGGCATTTTTGTTGAAAAATGTGAATTTGCAGGTGATTTCATTGCCTCTATTTATGGATAAAATATTAAGTTGCATGCTTATGGCCAATGTTGAATTAAGTTGAATTATTGTTGTTGTTGTTATTACGTTCATGTCGTTAATGCATACATAGCATATCATGTTGGAGCTGATGCTCGTCAAGTTGGCATGGATTGGCAAATATAAATTTGAAGGCTTATGCCTTGTTGATGCCTCTATTTATTGACAGATTTCTTAGTTAGGAGTTCTGCTCCATTGGTACCACATGCATGTGCATAAAAATGAGTCACATTTCATATTGCATTCTGAGTTGTCGTGTGGATGAATTAATTATGTTGAATGTTGATGAAAAGTTATGAAGTGGTGAATTGCATGATCTAATACTAATATATTATTTATTGTATATCCGGTTATATAGTTTGATATATCACCCCTTCTATTTGAGTGTTGCCCTCTGTTGGTAACATGCAGGTAATCAAGAAGGTTAGTTGTTACCCTCGTTAGTTCGAGTCGGTGTGTCGCTCTGATACGTAGTACTCGGGGGGATGAACGCATGTTTTCTTATTGTTGATTTTCATTATGTTGCTGAATTTTTAAGTTGTTTTCATTAAAAGACTTGTTGTCTTAGAATTGTTTTGAGTTGGATAAGATGTTATGGTGGTTTTCAGTTGAATTTTGTGAATCCGCTGCGTAGTAATGAAAGTTTTTTATACTTTTAAAGACTAAGCAGGTTGCTATCGGTTTATCCGAAGTTCGTGTGCTATGTATCTGAACTATAGATGATTGAATGTCATAGTTTTAAGTTGAAAGTGTAGCATTCCATTTGTTTGTTGGAAAAATTTTATAACTCTGATTTTATTTAACTCGTTGGGTAGAAATGGGGTGTTACATTAGTGGTATCAGAGCAGGTCGTTCGTCCGGTCAAGTCATCGAGTTGTAGTTTTGTCTAACAATTGAGTATTGTTAATCTGAATTCTAATGTTTACGTTGTAGAGATAAGTTGAGATGGCTGGAAGGAATGATGTTGCACTTGCTGCTGCTCTGCAAGTGATGGCTCAGGCTATGAAGAATCAACCGAATGCTGACGAGAATGTTGGATCTCGCAGTTTGGAGACTTTCCAAAGGGAGAATCTGCCTACCTTCAAGGGTAAGTATGATCCTGACGGAGCGTTGGATTGGATGAAGGAGATTGAGAGAATCTTCTGTGTGATGGACTGCATTCCAGCGCAAAAGGTTCGTTATGGCACTCATATGCTAGCGGACGAGGCTGATGACTGGTGGTTAAAGACTTGCCTAAGATTTGAAGATGCAGGTGAGAATGTCACTTGGGTTGTGTTCCGTAGGGAATTTCTAAGAAAGTATTTTCCTGAAGACGTTCGTGGTAAGAAGGAAATTGAGTTTCTTGAGCTGAAGCAAGGGAGTATGTTGGTTGTTGAATGCTGCAAAGTTTTCTGAGTTGGCTAAGTTTTATCCACACTATAGTGAGGCAGATGCTGTGTTTTTGAAGTGCATCAAGTTTGAGAGCGGGTTGCACCTAGGGATGTCAATGGGGCGGGGCGGGGCCGGGGGGACACTTCCCCATCTTTTTCCCCGCCATCAAATTCATTCCCCGTCCCCGTCCCCGATCTCCGTCACGGGGGAATTTCTATCCCCATCCTTGTTCTCCGCGGGGATCCCCATAGATCCTACATTTATTCATTAATATTTTATTTTTTAAAAATGTTTATATTTTCTATAAAAATAAAAAGCACAAAGAATTCACATATTTATTATGTTATTAAAAAATACTAGTATTTGACATTTATTATTTTTTATTAAAAATACTAATGGAACACAAAATAATAATATTTTTTTTATAAATTTCTATAAAATGCTATAAAATTCAACAAAATGAACTATAATACTTTTTAAAGTAACAATATGCCTAAACAACTAAAAAAATCCAACAACATAATTATGCTTAAAAAACTATACTTCATCAAAACTAATAAGGGATAATTATAAAATTTAGCATCATGAGTATGCTTGAAAAGCTAAAAAATACTTCATAATAGGCGGGGCGGGGTCCCCGCGGGGCGGGGGGTGTATTCCCCGTCCCCGTCCCCGAAATGCTCTCGGGGGAATTTTTCTCCCCATCCCCGCCCCCACGGGGGAAAATTCCCCATCTTTGGGGCCCCAAACGGGGCGTTCCCCGCGGGGATCCCCATTAACAGGTCCAAACTGACATCCCTAGTTGCACCCAGAGATCAATAAGGTAATTGGATACTAGAAGATTTGTGTCTTTGCTGATTTGATTGATAGTTGCAGGATTTATGAAGAGGGTAATAATGCTCACTATAAGATTATAAATGAGAAGAGGGGTAAGCACCAATATAATCGTGGTAAGCCTTATGATGCCCCAATTGGTAAAGGTAAATAGAAAGCTGCTCATAGTCAAAAGACTAGTGGGGGAGATGCTCCTGCTAGTGTGGTATGCTTCAAATGTGGAAAACCTGGTCATAAGAGTAATATGTGTACTGCTGAGGTGAAGAGGTGTTTCCGTTGTGGTAAGACTGGACATGTTATATCTGAATGCAAGCATAAAGAGATGATTTTCTTCAACTGTGGTGAAGAAGGACACATTGGTAGTCAGTGTCGAAAACCAAAGAAGGCGCAAACCGATGGAAAGGTGTTTGCTTTGGATGAGACTCTATCAGCTAGTAAGGACAGACTCATCAAAGGTACATGTTTCATTAATAGTACGCCTTTAATTACTATTATTGATACCGGTGCTACTCATTGTTTTATTGCCGCTGATTGTGTTAAAAGATTTGGTCTTATGTTGTCTTTCATGAATGGAGAAATGGTCGTCGAGATTCCGGCTAAGGGATCGGTGACTAGTTCTCGTGTGTGTTTGAGTTGCCCTTTGTCGATTTTCAGCAAGGACTTTGTTGTTGACTTGATTTATTTTCCATTAAGAGGATTGTATGTGATCTTGGGTATGGACTAGTTAGAGTATAACTATGTTCATATCAATTTCTATAACAAGTCTGTGAGGTTTTCTACTTCTGAAGAGGAAGGAGTCGGTTTGTTGACTGGTAAACAGTTGCGGCAACTGATGCAAGACGAAGCGCATATGTTCTCGTTGATGGCGTCATTATCAATGGAGAACCAAGTTAGAATTGATGAGTTACAGGTGGTGCGCGAATTTCCTAAAGTGTTTTCGGATGAAATTCCTGGTGTACCACCAGAAAGAGAAGTTGAACTTGCGATCGATCTTGTACCTGGTACCAGACCTGTTTCTATGGCACCGTACAGGATGTCTGCATCTGAATTGTCTGAATTGAAGAAGCAGTTAGAAGAGTTGCTTGAGAAAAAGTTTGTAAGACCAAGTGTGCCGCCGTGGGGAGCGCATGTGTTGTTAGTAAAGAAGAAAGATAGAAGTATGAGACTTTGTGTTGATTATAGACAGTTGAATAAAGTGACGATTAAGAACATGTACCTGTTTCCGAGAATTGATGACTTGATGGATCAATTGGTGGGTGCAAGTGTGTTTTCTAAGATTGATTTGAGGTCAGGATATCACCAGATTAGAGTGAAAGAAGATGATATTCAGAAGACCGTGTTCAGAACTAGGTATGGACACTACGAGTATTTGGTGATACCTTTAGGTGTGACCAATGCGCCAGGAGTATTCATGGAGTACATGAATCGTATCTTTCATACTTATTTGGATCGGTTTATGGTGATATTCATTGATGACATTCTGATTTACTCTAAATCGGAAGAAGAACATGAAGAACACCTAAGAGTTGTATTGCAAGTTTTGAAGGAGAAGAAGTTGTATGCGAAGTTGTCCAAGTGTGAATTCTGGTTATAAGAGGTTAGTTTCCTTGGTCATGTCATTTCTGGAGGTGGCATTATCGTGGATCCTTTTAAAGTCGATATTGTGTTGCAATGGGAAGCTCCGAAGTCGGTTACTGAGATTAGAAGCTTCTTGGGATTAGCCGGTTACTATAGACGGTTTATCGAAGGTTTTTCTAAGTTGGCACTTCCATTGACTAAGTTGACCTGTAAGGGTAAAGCTTTTGTGTGGGATGTTCGATGTGAAGAAAGTTTTACCGAGTTAAAGAAGATATTGACGTCGGCTCCAGTTTTGACTTTGCCTAATCCAGGAGAGCCTTTTGTTGTGTATTATGATGCTTGTCTGATGTGGTTAGGTGGTGTGCTCGTGCAGAATAGTAAGGTGGTTGCTTATGCGTCGAGGCAATTTAGGACTCATGAAAAGAATTATCCTACGCATGATTTAGAATTAGCTACAATTGTCTTTGTGTTGAAGATCTGGAGGCATTATCTTTATGGTTCTAGATTCGAAGTGTTTAGTGACCATAAGAGTTTGAAGTATCTTTTTGATCAGAAAGAGTTGAATATAAGGCAGCGAAGGTGGTTAGAATTGTTGAAGGATTATGATTTCAGTTTGAATTATCATCTAGGAAAAGCTAATGTTATGGCTGATGCTTTAAGTCGAAAGACTTTGCACGTGTCGACAATGATGGTTAAGGAGTTGGAGTTGATTGAGCAATTCCGAGATTTGAGTTTGGTTTGTAAAGTGACACCGCGAAGTGTTATGTTGGGAATGTTAAAGATTAATAATGAATTTTTGGATAGTATCAAAGAAGCTCAGAAGTTAGATGTGAAGTTGGTAGATTCGATGGTTGGGATTGATCAGTGTGAGAACAATGATTTTAAGTTGGATGCGCAAGGTATATTGAGATTTCGTAATCCGATTTGTATTCCTGATGATGCGAAGATGAAGAAAGTGATTCTTGAAGAGATTCATAGAAGCAAGTTAAGTATTCATCCAGGAGCTACAATGATGTATCAAGATTTGAAGAATTTGTTTTGGTGGCCTGGAATGAAGAGTGGTGTGGCTCGGTTTGTGCATGCATGTTTGACTTGTCAAAAGTCAAAAGTTGAACATCATAAGCCTGCAGGGTTGATGCAATCGTTAGAGATTCCATAATGGAAATGGGATAGCATTTCAATGGATTTTGTAACGGGATTACCTAGTACCTTGAGAGGACATGATTCGATTTGGGTGATTGTTGATAGGCTTACGAAGTCGGCACACTTTACACCTATTAACATCATATATCTGATTTTGAAGTTGGCAGAGATTTACACCAATGTAATTGTGAAGTTGCATGGTGTTCCTTTGTGTATTGTGTCGGACAGGGATCCGAGGTTTACTTTTGATTTCTGGAAAAGTTTGCAAAAGGCGTTGGGGTCTAAGTTGAGGTTGAGTTCGGCGTATCATCCTCAGACGGATGGTCAGACCAAGAGGACTATTCAATCATTGGAGGATCTGTTGAGAGCATGTGTTCTTGAGCAGAGAGGTTCGTGGGATACTTGTCTTCTGTTGATTAAGTTCACTTACAATAACAATTACCATTCTAGTATTGGGATGGCACCCTTCGAGGCGTTGTATGGTCGGAGGTGTATGACTCCTTTGTGTTGGCATGAATCTGGTGAAAGTGTAGTACTTGGACCTGAACTTGTTCGTGAGACTACTGAGAAGGTGAAGTTGATTCGAGAAAAGATGAAAGCTTCTCAAAGTAGACAAAAAAGTTATCATGAAAAGAGAAGGAAAGATTTGGAATTCCAAGCTAGTGATCATGTGTTTTTTAGAGTCACACCTGTGACTGGTGTTGGGCGAGCTCTGAAGTCTAAGAAGCTCACTCCTTGTTTTATTGGTCCGTATCAGATTTCAGAAAAAGTGGGAAATGTTGCTTATAGAGTGGCTTTACCGCCTAATATTTCGAATTTGCATGATGTGTTTCATGTGTCACAACTCTGGAAGTATATTCCCGATCCGTCTCATGTGATTCAGATGGACGATGTGCAAGTACGGGATTATCTCACGATGGAGATGATGCATGTGAGAATCGCAGATCGCGAGATAAAGATTCTAAGGGGAAAAGAGATTGCATTGGTGAAGGTTGTCTGGTTAGGTGCTGCTGGAGAGAGCATGACCTGGGAGTTGGAGAGCAAGATGCGAGACTCCTATCCCGAGTTATTTGAACCAGGTAAACTTTTATTTTCGGGGACGAAAATATTCTAAGTGGGGGAGGGTTGTAACGCCCTGGTATTTAATTAAATATTTTTGAATATTTTTTTATTAATTCAAAGTTTTATCGTCGAAGTCAGAATTATTTTATTAAGTTGGAATAATAATTAATCGGATTTAATTTGGCGGAATTAAGTTAAAGTGTTATTTTATTATTAAGCTTAAATATGATATTGGGCTTAATTGGTGGTGTTGTGTAGTAAAAGTGGGGTGTAGCATTTAGGCCCAATTGGATTTATTTGGATTAATATAATAATATATTTTATTAGAATATAAGAAATATGAGAGAGTTAGTTGTATCAGGAAGAAAAGAACAAAGAGGAAAAATAGGGTTTGGGAGAGGAGAAGAAGAACAAGAGGAAATTTCTTCAAGTGCCAAATTCCCCAAAAATTCGGTTGAAGTCTCTTAGAGCTGCTCTTAATCCAAGGTAAGGGTGAGGTTTTGACTCTATAATAGGGTATATAATTAATAGTATGTGAATTTGGGTTATAAAAATTATTTCTAGTGTGTTTGAAATTGGTATATTGATGAAATTGAGAGATGATTTAGGATCCAATATAATTAGATATACATATATTTAAGTGCCTTAGTATTTTCTTTGCAAAATCCCATAGTTTGCTATTGTAGCGATAAAAAGAATTAGCACTTAAAGGCACTGGCATTGCATTATGTAGCGCAAATTAATGGAGTAATATTGATGGCACTTGCTTTGCTACATTAGCGTAAGATTGAATTATTATTTAATAGGAATTTGTATTGCTACTGTAGTGATGAAAAGAAGTAGCACTTAAAGGCTTTTGCCTTGCTTGCTGCAGTGAATTTATAAAGTAATGTTTAAAGGATGAATGCCTGTTACTGTAGTGATAATTGAGAAGTAGTATTTAGGATATGTGTTGCTACTGTAGCGCTAGAATTAAGTAGAAATTAAAAGTAATTATTTTGCAATACAACAACGTAAGGAATAAAGTAGTATGTAGGTGAATCAATTGCTTGCTTGCTGTAGCGCATGAAATGAAGTAGTGCTTAGGACATCTGCATAATGTAGCGCTAGATAAAGTAGTATTTAGGACAATTGTTTTGCTACTATAGCGCGATTAAGGAAGTAGTATTTAGAAGTAATTGCTTGCAATTCTGTAGTGCTATTATGAAGTAGCAGTTAGAAGCAATTATTTTGTACACTGTACTCTAATACAAATAATAATTTGGTATAGAATAAATATTAGATATACCGTAGCTATTATGTTATGGTTTTCAAATACAAAATATTTAATAATAAGGATTTCATATCTTTAATAAATAATTTTGTAGGATTTATAAAATAGAAATAATAGAATTTTTGGCCGATAATTAATTAACTGATTTTAGCCAAAATAGTCCGAATAATTATGTGATTTATTGTAGTAATTTTTGGTTGATCTGTTGGGTGATATTTTTGTTGAAAAATGTGAATTTGCAGGTGATTTCATTGCCTCTATTTATGGGCAAAATATTAAGTTGCGAGCTTATGGCAATGTTGAATTAAGTTGAATTATTATTGTTGTTGTTATTACGTTCATGTCGTTAATGCATACATATCATATCATGTTGGAGCTGATGCTCGTCAAGTTGGCATGGATTGACAAATATAAAGTTGAAGGCTTATGCCTTGTTGATGCCTCTATTTATTGGCAGATTTCTAAGTTGGGAGTTCTGCTCCACTGGTACCACATGCATGTGCATAAAAACGAGACACATTTCATGTTACATTCTGAGTTGTCGTGTGGATGAATTAATTATGTTGAATGTTGATGAAAAGCTATGAAGTGGTGAATTGCATGATCTAATACTAATATATTATTTATTGTATATCTGATTATATAGTTCGATATCTCACCCCTTCTATTTGAATGTTGCCCTCTGTTGGTAACGTGTAGGTAATCAAGAAGGTTAGATGTTACCCTTGTTAGTTCGAGTCGATGTGTCGCTCTGATACGTAGCACTCGGGGGGATTAACGCATGTTTTCCTTATTGTTGATTTTCATTATGTTGCTGAATTTTTAAGTTGTTTTCATTAAAAGACTTGTTGTCTTAGAATTATTTTGATTTGGATAAGATATTATGGTGGTTTTCAATTGAATTTTGTGAATCCGCTGCGTAGTAATGAACGTTGTTTCTACTTTTAAAGACTAAGCAGGTTGTTATCGGTTCATCTGAAGTTCGTGTGCTATGTATCTGAATTATAGATGATTGAATATCGTAGTTGTAAGTTGAAAGTGTAGCATTTCATTTGTTTATTGGAAAAATTTTATGACTCTGATTTTATTTAACTCGTTGGGTAGAAATGGGGTGTTACAGCAGACGGTGCTTCGCAGAGGAGAAGTATTTTCTTGGGGAAATTCTTGAGTGAGAGTGAAGATTATATGAGTTTTTGTTGATTTTATGTTGAGTTGTTCTTGAAGAAGAGGATAGAAAAGTGAGAGAAAAGAGAGAGTTTGGGATTTTGATTAGGTGAAAAATGAAATTATGAGTGTACTTGTGTTTGATATTTGAAATTCAAAATATATAGTCTTGCCTCCAAAACTTGTACTTTCAACTTATTTTGTGCACAATGCAAGATCGAACCACAAACTCATAATAATCAGTGCAAAATCTTGACAGTGACTTGAAAGAAAGCTCTTGGTGACGAAATTTGTGACACGACACCGAAAGAATCGTCTCGATATGATAAAAATTGAGAAAGTTACGTCACCCTGAATGGCGAGAAATGCAGTGTAAAAATTCACTGTGTAGAATTTTACATCTTATTTTGTGTACGGTGCACGAACAAACCACAAGCTCATGATGCTCGATGCAAAATCTCGACGCGAATCATGAAGAAAAAATGTCGGCAACGAAATTTGTGATGTCGTGCCGAAAGAATCACCTTGATATGATAAAAATTGAACAAGTTATGATTTTTGAATGGCAAGAAATAGTGGACTTATTTCACTGTTTTGAACAATTTCAGCTTATTTCCATGCGCACTTTCAAATGCGAGCCATAAATCATTGTCTTCGGAGCATAATCTGAACTCGGGCCCTGAAGAAAAGTTGAAGCTTACAAAATTTGTGATCTCACGCTTAAAGAATCGTCTCGATACGATAAAATTCGAGGGAGTTACAATTTTTACAATATAAAAAAACAGTCTGGTTGAAAACAGTTTTGGCATGCAATTTCCCCCCTGGTAATTGGCACTTTTGGAAACCTTCTGCAAAGAATTAGCCCCTAACCCGAACATACAGATCAAAGATAAAACCAAGACGGATTTTTTTCCCAAAGAACCACATGAAAACAATGAACCAGTCGAAAGTTATGATTTTTTGAACACCTGAAAAACAACAGTTCACCACACTATTTTCACTGTATAACTTTTGAGTATTCGCGCATTCCGAGATCTTCCTCAATGAATTTGCTTCCAATCCGAACATGGAAGTTGAAGGAAATAACATGGAAATTAAAATGCTTCAAGAGGCACTCAAAGATGATTTTTCAGTCATAATTTATGAATTTTTAAGCATCTGAAAACCAGAGAAATGATAAATCCACTGTATAACGCATTTCAGGTATTTTGCTTCGACACGAACATATGAAATGAAGAAGACCTCAAACCAGTTCTAATGGCTGAAGAAACACTCTCAAACCATTTTATGTTCTCAAGTTGTGAATTTTTTAGCTTGAAACGTACCGTACTGAATTTTTGTCTGCACTATCGCAAATCAAATGAAACGCCTGACTTCCTGCATAATTCAGAGCATGTTGGAATGTATAAGAGCTTGATATAATGATGACTTACTGGGATGTTGATTGGATAGCTTGGAATGTGTGTAGAACACATTAAATCTTTGTAAACCCTGAGTTCTGCTTCATAGTGTTGTTTACTAGAACAATCAATTTTTGCAACTCTTTCTTGCAGAGAAACACCTTGATTCCATGAGTACTTGACCTAATGACATATATGTATGCATATGATGACAACGTATAAGCCAATTAGAGTAAAACTAAATAGGGAGAATTTTGGGGTACAACACCCTCATTATTCATACACACCCTATTTCATTTAAATATTAATATTATTCTAATAATTATTCTTAAATCCAAATAATTCTAACTAAATTATTTAAATTAAAAACAATTCTCATTTTTATTTTAATCCAACACTACCTCACACATATCAACATCAAACCACTTATTACATCATATAATTCACAAACAACCACTCAAATAATAAATATAATATTCGGGGTGTTACAACTCTTGCATCTTGCTCACCAATTCCCATGTCACATTCTCTCCAACAGCTCCTCCCTAACTACTTTCACGAGAGTAATATCTTTTCCCACCAACTTCTTCATTTCACAGTAATTCTCACATGCACGGTCTCTACTGTGATATTATCCCACACTTGCACATCATCCATTTGAATCATATGAGATGGATCTGAAATGTATTTTTGAAGTTGCGAAACATGGAATACATCATGAAAATTCGAACAGTTAGGTGGCAAAGACACCCTATACACAATAGCCCCCACCTTGTGAGAAATCTTATACAGGCCGATAAACCGAGGAGTAAGTTTTCTCGACTTTAATGCGCGGCCCACACCGATCGCTAGAGTGACCCTCAGAAATACATGGTCTCCCTCTTGAAACTCAAGATCCTTCCTTCTCTTATCATGGTAAATCTTTTGTCTACTCTATGAAGTCTCCATTTTCCCCCGAATTAACTTCACTTTCTCTATAGTCTTCCAAACAATCTTAGGTCTAAACACCACACTCTCATCAGATTCATACCAACACAAAGGTGTTCTACACCTCCGAACATACAATGCCTCAAAAGGTTCCATTCCAATACAATAATGAAAACTATTGTTATAAGTGAACTCTATCAGTGGAAGATAACCATCCCATGTACTTCACTGCTTAAGAATACAAGCTCTCAACAAATCCTTCAATGACTGAATAGTCCTCTCCGTCTGACCATCCGTCTGCAGGTGATACACAAAACTCAATCTCAGCTTAGAGCCTGACGCATCCTACAAACTCTTCCAAAATCCATAAGTAAACTTCAGATCCCTATCAGAAACAATACTCGACGGAACCCTATAAAGCTTCACAATCACGCGGATGTAAATCGCTGCCAACTTTAGTATAGGAAAAATGATATCAATCAGAATGAAATGAGCCGATTTCTTCAACCTATCAATAATTACCAAAATTGTATCATGCCCTCTTGGAGTACTCAGCAACCCTATCACAAAATCCGTTGATATACTATCCCATTTCCATTATAGAATATCTAACGAACACATCAATCATGCAGGTTTCTGATGTTCGACTTTCAACTTCTGACAAGTCAAACATGCATACATAAACTG
Source organism: Vicia faba (assembly GCA_948472305.1). Classification (NCBI taxonomy): domain Eukaryota; kingdom Viridiplantae; phylum Streptophyta; class Magnoliopsida; order Fabales; family Fabaceae; genus Vicia; species Vicia faba. Next base: position 176,490 of record CATIWC010000294.1, read on the forward strand.
CGCCATATCACATTTCAATCTAGGCTACCAAAATAACTTCTTCAAGTCTTGATACATTTTAGTAGATCCTTGATGGATACTCAAACTGCTTCTATGACTTTCTTCTATAATCATCTTCTTTAACTCAGAGTCATCAGGAATACAAATTCTAAAGCAAGTAACTAGAAGCAATCTACCTACTCAAATGTCTTTCTTATGCATTTTCTATTCCTTTGATATTGTTTTCTTACCATTGGTTTGGTAAGCAACCCTATCTTTGGAGTTTTACGGGACGAGCGCAGGTCATCGTATAACCATGATTAGCAATGTTGCAAAGTATCTTAGCACTTCGAGGGACTAAGATCATTTTGTAAGGCAACTTTGAATAGCGTCATCGAGGGACTATGATCTTTTGATTCTGTTTGTTTTACCAAGATACTTTGCATGCGTAACATGACTATTTTTGTATAAGGCAACCAAGTGGAGAAACCCTAAGGGTGTTTGTGTGCAAGTGTGTTTGATTGCATGCATGATTTTATCTTGAATTAGGATTTTCTATTTCATTGATTTTTATCTTGCCATACATATCCTAATTGCTAGCATTTACACTTGAAAGCGATAAAAATGCGGAAATGTAAAGTCATACACTATTACAATATTTAGGGGGTGGGGGTACACATTTATGAATGGGGAGTACCAACGAGAAAAATAAAGAAAATAACAAGGGGAAGAAAGAAAGGAAGAAGGAAAGGATCAACGTGCTGCTGAGAGGAAGTCAGAAGTTCTGACCCTGGCCTGCTACAAAATAGCAACCTGTTAGTGAAAATGTATAGGTCAGAAGTTCTGACCCTGGTGCGCTGCAAAACAGAAACCTGTTAGTGAAAATGTATAGGTCAAAAGTTCTGACCCTGCTGGGAACACATTAATTTTCAGAAGTTCTGATATTACTGATAACAAAACAGGCCTCAGAAGTGCTGGTGTCAAATTCAGAACTTGGTCTCCCTCTGTGCTAGTCAGAACATCTGCAATTTGGTTATTTCTCCTTAAAATAGAAGACATGCCTAAGACAGTTTCAGCAGGTGTCATAGCGCTTCAGAAATAAGGAGAATCAGAACCAAAAATCAGAGGCAAGTATGCCTTTGCTAATCCTAACTCTAAGTTTCAGTTTCTTCAAGGCAGTTCTGAACTGATTCATTCTCTACTTAAGCATGTAGAGGCGTAAAAATCTCAAAAAATGTACAACATCAGAAGCATGATATCTACGTTGTGTTTTTTGAGCATGCAAATCTGATGATGCTTAAGCAGTGTGGTGAGAGTCAGCAGGTGCTTACCTTGCCGCTGGAAGAAATTCTGTGAACTGGAGTTAGACTTAACTCTGATGGTGTTCTGAACAGGTTCTTTGAATGGATGGATGAAGGGTATATGTACGGATCAAAAACTGTATGGGCGTTTCTTAGTCAAGAAATACTTTGGGAACAAATAGAGTTTGAAGGTAGGAGATTCAAAGTTGTGTTTAAGGTTCTTGAAACACTAGGAATTTTGGCAGAGTTTCAAGGTGTTTTCTTGCTAAAACTTTTTGTTTCTTTTCTAACAATTTTCTGGACTTGGACCGGGCTTTTTCAGTGGACAATGGTGTTCTACTTATAGGCAAAGCTTTGTTGGTTTTTAAAACGTTAAGTGGCGCCAATACCATGTAATAGATGCTGACTTACTCTTGAAGAAAGTTCATAAAAAGTTGTGATGATTGACAGATTTTAGCCTAGGCTGGAATAGTAAGCGAGGATTAAGGAAAAGTGACACCCATAGGCGAAAAGTGGCGCATAGACCCATACCTAAATTTGTACAAAGGTGTTGCTATGCTACACGTGGAGAGACCCTTTGGACGAATACTCAAAAGTGATTGTGAGCATTAATGAGCATTAAATGGTGATGAGATTTGTCAATATCAGAAATCATGTAATGGGGGATTTTGCATCATTACTTAAATCCGAGCCAGCAATTCTGCTTCAATATAAAACAACGCACCCAAGTTCTAATTTTGGCATCCTGTTGCCTTAGCCAGTTCTGAGGGATCCTTTAGGCTTTCCAGCATGTTTTATAATCTTCTGTTCTTACCTTGGTAGATTCTGACTGAGCTTGCGTAGCTGCTGAAGAGCCACATTCTGACGGAAGGTTATGTGCTGAGCTAAGCTTGCAACTTCTGACTGAAGGTTACGTGCTCAGCTTAATCTTGCAACTCCTGACTGAAGGTTATATGCTGAGCTAAGCTTGCAACTTCTGACTGAAGGTTATGTGCTGAGCTAAGCTTGCAACTTCTGACTGCTCCTGCCTGGAGGTTGGTTCAGAAGCTTTGAAGTGCCATTTTCCCCTTAAATACTTAGAAAAATCTCAAGTACTTAGAAGTTTGGTTTTTTTTCCAAAGTAAATTTGACTTTTGAACTTTAAATGGAAAAAACTCCCTATTTCAACATGTTTTAATGAAATATGATTTTTGAGATTTGATTTTGATCAAGAGGTCAAAGTTTGTCCTTTCAGCGCAAAGGACTAATTTGCCCTTGGGAGTGATCTTCATGAAAAATTTGTAATTCAAAGTTTGAAAGTAAACCTGAGGATCCAGGGTGATTTTTGGAGAAAAACGAGAGGGCAAATTTTGGGGTACAACAACTATCGAAATCATATAATAATATATATAATACATAACATTAATGTATAAAAACAACATTCTCACACTTCATATGTCTAAAAAAATGTAACATCACCCAAATAGTCATACTATTCACAAATATTTATTTATCATTCACAATTTCACAAAATACAACAATTCCACATAGTTCACATAATTCCATATTGTAAATATACACGCAATATGACTCAATGACACTCAAATGCAATATTCATGCATGTGGTACTAATCACTGCTAATTTTATTCAATTTTTACTTTAAACCGAGTCTGTCCTCTAGATCAATAACACAAAAAAACCCGTTTTTTAAGCTTTCAAACTCCTCTCTAAGTTTGGGATAAGTCACTAGCTGTCTCGGAACTAACAAACATGTCTCTTGACAACAAATGATGCATGTGCAATTACAACAACCATATGTAATTAAGACCATTCTCTAATCTTAACATTTATGCATATCTTCAATAATTCATCACACTTGAATTATCACACATTTGCACATACATATATATCTTCATGAATTATCTACATACAATTCATATTCATAACACAACCATTCCAAACCAACATAATAACACATAGAAAACAATATACAAAATATCATTACATTCCAACATTAACCACAATCACACAACACATAAATACAAGTCATTTTACACAACCACACGATAATTAAATCACCTATTGCCAGCAAGACCATTTTCATTGAAAAGAATATCATGCTAGCTTTCTAACGCTTCGAACGGGGATTCAAACGGAGTTACGGTTCAAAAGTTATAAATTTTTGAAATTTTTAAAAAAATCTGTCAACTTCAGGAAATCGTTTTCTCCAATATTGAAAATCGGTTTTCACACTGAGAGTGAAAATTTTGTTGTTTTAAGTACGAAAACCAGTATTTTCAACCCAAAAATCCAACATTTGAAATCAACATCATATTTTTCAATTCAATAACTCACACATACGTATTACACAATATTTTTATTAATTCTATAATATCAATTTCACCAATTTAAATGTATTTGTACCAACAATTCATCATTCAAACTTAACAATTTCAAAACCTATAAAATTTAAGATTTTCATCCTAAACATATAACTAATTATTAAAGTTGGAGTGTTACAATTATAAAAAGAGGAAAGCGAAATCCAAGAAACCACTATAAATGTGCGGAAGAATGTTCGAAGAAGGAAGACTAAGCCTTCGTAACCAAGAAAGTTTGAAAGCTAGTATTATATAGCAGTATGCATGCACTGGCAGCACTCATATATTTTAGTTTTCTTATTAAAAATTATATTTTGTTCTACATTTGAAAAAGAACTTACTCATGAACAATCACGTGAAAAATGATACAATGTTATGAAAACAAATTGTTGGGATGGTTTGTAGTAGCATATATTTGAAACATTATAGTCTCACATCAAAATTTTATGTACAAATGAAAATATTTATAAATAACTATTATAAATCTTCATTGATTTAAAACAATTATAAATAAAAATTATTAATTTAAAAAAACGTAAAATAAATTAATATAATATTAAAAAACGTAAAAAAAAATAATATATAAAAAAAGTAAGAAAAGATTAAATATAAAATAAAAGAATTACACTCGGCGTTTAAAAATAAACTATCAATTCATTAAAATTAAATATGTATAAACACTCTATAATGTTCTTTTATAAATTTAAAAACACATAATACAAAAGGATAAAATAGTAATCAACTAAATATATATTTTAAATCCACGTGATATTGAATTTTAATTTTTTTTTAATTTAATAAAAATTCATTTATGTGACCATTTATTTTAAATCTTAATTTTGAAAGATTTCTTTTTAATTTGATAAAAATTTATTTATGTGATTATTCATTTTAAATCTTGATTTTAAAAGATTTTTTGATTTAGTAAAATTTAAAAAAATCTTATGATAATTCAAAATAATTTATCATGTAAGAATGTTTTAACCTCTTGAAAAGACATCAGTACCCATCCTTCCTTATTTTACGACTATTAAATATTTTGGTTTTTTGGTGTTTCTATAACGAATTGTCCAATTATAGTATTGAAGAATTGGATCCTTTTTGTTATATCATTTTTACTCTCTTTTTCTCTTTCTTCCTTTTAACTACCTTTCTTTCTCTGCAGTCTCATCTTTCCTTACAAATCCCTAACCCTAAACCTTCTTATTTCTTCTCCTTCTACACGCCTTCCGTTCTTCCTCTTCTTCACAGTGAAAAATGGAAAGATATGGAATCTGAATTTACCAGCGACAGGATGTGATAAGGTGGCGGTGTGGTGAATCTTATGGTGGCGTGAGCGACGACTTGAAGAGGACACGCGGATGCGGTGTTAAGCAATTTGCGTGACAACTTTGGAGCACGGTGGATTCGAAGATCATTCTCTGTTCGTCTCTCTTAAGTTTTTGATAAAAAGAACTATTTTCCAATGTCTGATTATGTTCTTGTTTTTTCAATTTCGCAGATTTCCGACATTGGAGGTATTGGTCAAAGGTTGTACCATGGAAGAGGTATTTTCGAAACGGAACATGAAAGTTTCATCGTCAAGATTGAAGTGTTTTTTTTTTTTGTGGTATCTTCATACGAGTTTTTGCTTTTTTATTTCATTCTTCATCTCTTCTTCTTTTGCTTTTTGTATTGTTGCGATTTTGTGCAATCTGAAATTTTTTGTGTGATGTGATGACGATTGACGGTTGAATTGGGTTGATAGTGAAGATTGAAGATGTTGTTGCAGTATATTAAAGAACATGAATGTTGCGGGAAGATTGTATAGAGAGTGAATATTGCCACAAATTTAAGGCTCGGTTTGAAGCCTAGATTTCAGAGAGATCTTCTTGAGAGGTTTTCTTGGTGTTGAATAATTGTAATGAATCACTTTTGAGATTTTTTTGTCTTTGTGTGATTCTTCTAGAAGAATTGAACAAGTGATGAAGATGATGGAAGAGGGAGCAGAGAAAGGCTGTTGAAGATTTTGGTGATTCTTCTGTGTGTTATAGAATGGTGAAAATGAAGCAGAGAATCCAAAGAGTGCCCAGGAGAATGGTGAGTTTTTTTTTCTGATTCTAATTTTTTGATAAATTCGTGAAATGAATCTGGTTTTTCTTGTGAAAGCGTTGGGTCGTATCTGCTCCCAGTGGCTGAATCTGAAATCCTGTTATATAGTGATAGAGTTTGTTACAGAATTAGTTAGAGGGTTAGAAATTTGTTAGGATATGAGCTGGTAATGGAAGATTCAGTTGGAAATCGGTTATATGTTAGTGAGTTGGTTAGGGGTTAGAAAAAGTTAGTTATGTTGTTGTGAAATTCTGTTTGTTCTGTTTAATGCTGTAAACAATTTTCTAATTTAATTTCTATTTCTGATTTTTTTTTTTGTTGTTTCCTGAGTTGAAATGCTTGATTTAATTTCTCTTATTTGCCTTTTCATCACATTTTCCTGTTATGTGATGTACGTAGCAGTACCATTTATGTTTTGGATATTGGTTTATGTTGTGAACCGAACTAGTTTAGCGTAGGTTAATTATGCAGCAAATCATTTGTTCAAACCGATTCCTGTAGGTTTATCTTCTGACTGGTTTTTTCATGATTATGTGCAGGACCGTTTAGATGTTTGGATATGGGACTTACTTCACGAAAACTTAATGCAGCAACCCTGGATCTGTTAAAGTTCTGATTATGCAGGTTTATGTGTTTGGCATAGCCTTGATGCAAGGTTTTGGAGACAAATAGAGGCTCGGTGAAGTAAGCTCATATTTGGTACTTTTCACATTGGATGGTGATGCTGTTGATGTTAAAACATATGCGAGCCTTTACCAATGTAAGCTCGGTTTCGGTACATTTCAAAGTCATTACATGCTATTGAGTTTTTAATTTTTTGGTAAAGTTGTTTCCTTTTCAAAATGCAATTTGTCCAACATAACTCATGTTAGGAAATAAAATAAATACAAATTTTGAAGATGAAAAAGATTATTGCTGTAAAAAATTATTGGGTTTGGTTTCTCGAGTTTGATTGCAGGGCGATAATGTGGCTGAGGTTGCTGTTACAGAATATCCGAAGGAGTTTAATTTGAGGACCGCAATAAAGTTGGAACGCCGGTTTCTTAAGGTTTGAATTGAATATTTCGTTGTTCGTTTGAGGACCGTGATATTATTTTGTTGCACGTAATTATTATTGCCATAATATTTCATAAACTCTTTTATTGATGCATGTGTACTGTTCGATGAAATGCCACTGAGGAATAATGTCTCGTGGACGGGCTGCTTCAGGTCATTTAGAATCAAAAGTATCGTTTTGAATGTTGTAAATATTTTACATTTATGAACTTATTTTAGTCATTGATTTACTGCAGTCTTATTGGTAGTTTCGTCTTATTTTTGTCGCGGTGAATGAGCGATTTGTTTATGCCTACTGCTCTTTCTGTAGGCTGGTGACATGTTCAATTTGGTGTTGTCAACAAAGTCTCTTACTTGATATTGCATGAATCACAATGTCGTCACTGCCACCGAAAAATAAGTTACTTTTATATGTTCTATTGGTTGATCGTAAGTGAATATTGAATATTTATGAGTTTTGTGTCCAGGTTATTTCGGAGAACTTTCTGAACATGGACGGCATTAGGGGCAACAGAGTTCATCAGAATTGGAATCATGGTACTCACATGTTGACAACTCTATTTTTTTTGTGATATCTTCTTGTGTTAATTGCTAGACAGGTTTTGTACATGGAATGTGTTAAAAGAAAGGCTTTACAATGAAGAAATGGAAGATATCTTGATGAAGTTGAACCGATGGGACCTGACACAGAGTTGATGAGATGGGAATGTTTGAGTTACTACATGTACTAAAGTTATATTCCCTCATGTGTCAATGCTTTTGCCATGATTGGTTTGAATTGTTCATACTGCTTTGGATTTTTGAAACCTTAACAACTTGAATGTTACTTGAAATCTCTTTGTACCAAAACGAAATTTGTAACTTCAAACTTGAATGCCATTTGGAATTTGGTCTTTGTAGCCAATATGAATGCAACTTTGTAGTAGTTCCTGAAGATGGCAATTGTATAAATGTCTTCTGCCAGAGGAGTTGCAACGCTGCCCATATTCGAAGATTGGTCGGGAAACCGGGTGCAAGTATTGCCTTGGAACAGGTATGTTTCGAATCTTCACAGATTGTCACTCTCTTGATGTTATCTACATAGATTATCACTCTCCATGTGTTCTTCGTAGATTGTCACTCTCTTAAAGTTATCTATTGCTTTTCCATGAACTAAAATTGCACGGTTCGATTTGTAATTTGTATTTTATAAATTGAATCATTCTGAACCAAACCACGTTATGTTACAATCCAAAATTCATTTAACCACATTCAACTCAAACTCAAACTCAAAGCTATTATACCTTAGTCTTACAAATATGATTGATTCTCTCTTTTAATTGCGTTTTAAATGTACCTCTTCTTTTCTAATCTTTTCTCTCATATGCTCTTTATGATAAAGTTTTGGTAAAATATCATTTTTAATTTTTTAACTTAACTTTTAAAAGTGTCAATATAGTTTCTTATGTGTTCAAACAGTGTCATTTACGTCTGTTACGTAAATTTTGTCAGCAACTGGTTTCAAACCCACACCATTGAAGATAAAGGGTCGTATCAGCAACCAACTAAGTTACTTATAAAGGGTCCAATTTATAATCAGTTTAAATGTTCTTTATATTTTATGATACCAAAAAAAACAATTTTCTAAATTCTAGTGCTTGCGGTCTATATGTATGATCGCTACATGAGACAATAGATCCTACAGATTTCTTAAATCTAAATTATAATTTGAGAGGTTATGATAGATTGGAAGTAAGATAAATCTAGTTAAACAATTTTCTATAACTCACTCATAGTATATAAACATTACATACAAAATATAAAAATGGATTAAATGTCTTCTATCCCTGTAATGAAGAGTCATCAAACATGGTGGGAGTTTAGAGTTTTAGGGGTTCTGGTCTGTAGCTTTCTGTTATGCAATTACATAACATTTGTACTGGATATACTGTATGGTGGGTTGGCATCTCTTATGTTGTGTTTAATAATATTTGGTCTTTAAAAAAAACTAAAAGTTAGGTTTTTGTGTGTTTCTACTGCAAATCCCATGAATATTGAGATGATTTATGGGATTGGGAATGAGAAGAAATTTGTTAAATCCATTGGAGATGAATAATCTTCCTATCCAAACTTCTATCCCTTCACCAAAAAACTTAATTGAAAGACTTCAACTCCAAGCAATAAATGGGTTCAAAGTGGATGTTTCTTGAAGTATGTCAAATAAACATCAGTTCACAAAACATATACATGTTGATAATCTATTAATAATCTTACCTAGTGACCCCGTGTTACAGTTATCATTTTCCATGAAAACTATTATACAGTAGTTATGGCAAATTTACGTACTTAAATATGCATTCATCTCTCGTACATAGTGTGTTTGCATTCATCTCTTGTATATAGTGTGTTTGCACAAGAGCTTTCACTTTAAGGCATGGCCTATAATCTTAGGTCATATTCATGTTAAGACTCATTCAACATTATTTGTGCAAAAGAAGGTCAAGTTTGAAGCATGCTTTAAAAGAAGATTCAAGAATGATTAATATGTTTATTTCCATGCCATCTTCATCTAACTCTTAAACATTTGATCAAGATTATTCAAGTTTCCCTCATGTGGTGATCAAGTCTTCATCATGCACTTTTTTCTTATAAGTCTTCTGGTCTCTCATATTACTCCTTGCTGTTGTAACTTACACATACCTGTAAGTTTGACATGATATTTGATTATCATATAGTTTTTCATAAGCTTTTTTTCTTGCATCTTTCTGCACTTTTTTAGTTTATGTTCCATTTTCATACATGCACATCATTGCACTTATACGGTCTGATATAACTCGTCCAATTTTCTCTTACCAACTAAAATTGTTTACTTGTTGTTTTATTATAGTGTACTGGGATGACACATTGAGAATAACTGGCCTTATAATCATGTCTGCTAGAAACCTGGAATCGTCAGCTAAAGATTAAAACTACAGATTTAGAAAAGAAAAAATATTACCTAATGGCCAACAAACTACTGTAGTGCAGTCCAGCAAAGGTAATGCATGGCCTCATCAAGACTAGATCCATGCATTCAACCTCCTAATGAAGCTTATTAGAAACATGGAACAAGATGGTAAGATATTATACCTCTAGTATTTGTCCAAAACAAACAAAATAATAGGAGAAACACAATAATTTTAACTGGGGGTTTGGCATAGACGGCAGCATGTCAGTCCACTTTATTATTTATATAATATAGTTAGAAAATTTTATTATTTTGAGACTTCAAATAACTATCCATTGAGAATATAAAGTCACTCTTATCTCATTTATAAATATTTTCTTATATTGGAACCAGCTATTTATATGAATTTAATTTATTCAAGTATGTTGATTAATTTATTACCAATTGGTTGGATTTGCGATGTATGATTCTCAAGTACAAATTGGTGCCACCCATAGTACATGGCTAGTTTTTACATGGTAAGTGGTTTTCTTTTTAATGAAACTGGTTTTTGAAATCTCATGTTTTAGCCGCATCTTTTTAATCACATTTCTACTCTCACTGCATGTCCACGTCAGAATTCGTACGAATGCACGAATTTCCCATTAGTAATAGAATATGAGTACTAATTAAACAATTAATATATATATATATATATATATATATATATATATATATATATATATATATATATATATTAAAAAAATATGTAATATAATTTTATTTAAATAAAAAATAATAAAATTTGCTTAGAATTCAAAAAAATATTATATTTTATAATTGTTATTAATAAATATTAAACTTTATTTTTAAAGAAAGAATATATATTTTTCTAAACTTTAAGCAAATTTTACTATTTTTTAATTAATTAAAAACATAAGTAAATTTTATATTTTGAAAAAATTCATACGTGTGTATTTTCATTTTAAATTTTGATTTTAAAATTTGTTTTATTTGGTTAAATTTTAAAAATTATTATGTCTATTCAAAATATTAATAGAATATAATTATAGATTAAACTGAATATATATATATATATATATATATATATATATATATATATATATATATATATATATATATATATATATATATATATATATATATATATATATATATATATATATATATATATATATATATATATATATATATATATATATATATATATATTAACGAATATAAAATATAAATATATATCTACTAATAAGATATAATATATATATTTATGGATAGATATAGAAAACTTTAATAATATTAATGTTTATACATATTTATTTATTTATATAAAATTATCTATTTATGATAAATTTTGAAGAGGACACGCGGATGCGGTGTTAAGCAATTTGCGTGACAACTTTGGAGCACGGTGGATTCGAAGATCATTCTCTGTTCGTCTCTCTTAAGTTTTTGATAAAAAGAACTATTTTCCAATGTCTGATTATGTTCTTGTTTTTTCAATTTCGCAGATTTCCGACATTGGAGGTATTGGTCAAAGGTTGTACCATGGAAGAGGAACATGAAAGTTTCATCATCAAGATTGAAGTGTTTTTTTTGTGGTATCTTCATACGAGTTTTTGAACGTTTGTATCTTTATCTTGATCTTTATAGTGAAAGTGTTGGATTCAGGTGATTATGGGGTCGCCACTGCTGTTGAAACTTTCACAGGGTAAGCTCATATTTGGTACTTTTCACATTGGATGGTGATGCTGTTGATGTTAAAACACATGCGAGCCTTTACCAATGTAAGCTTCGTTTCGGTACATTTCAAAGTCATTACATGCTATTGAGTTTTTAACTTTTTAGTAAAGTTGTTTCCTTTTCAAAATGCAATTTGTCGAACATAACTCATGTTAGGAAATAAAATAAATAAAAATTTTGAACATGAAAAAGATTATTGCTGTAAAAAATTATTGGGTTTGGTTTCTCGAGTTCGATTGCGGGCGATAATGTGGCTGAGGTTGCTGTTACAGAATATCTGAAGGAGTTCAATTTGAGGTCCGCAATAAAGTTGGAACGCCGGTTTCTTAAGGTTTGAATTGAATATTTCGTTGTTCGTTTGAGGACCGTGATATTATTTTGTTGCACGTAATTATTATTGCCATAATATTTTATAAACTCTTTTATTGATGCATGTGTACTGTTCGATGAAATGCCACTGAGGAATAATGTCACGTGGACGGGCTGCTTCAGGTCATTTAGAATCTAAAGTATCGTTTTGAATGTTGTAAATATTTTACATTTATGAACTTATTTTAGTCATTGATTTACTGCAGTCTTATTGGTAGTTTCGTCTTATTTTTGTCGCGGTGAATGAGCGATTTGTTTATGCCTACTGCTCTTTCTGTAGGCTGGTGACATGTTCAATTTGGTGTTGTCAACAAAGTCTCTGACTTGATATCGCATGAATCACAATGTCGTCACTGCCACCGAAAAATAAGTTACTTTTATATGTTCTATTGGTTGATCGTAAGTGAATATTGAATATTTATGAGTTTTGTGTCCAGGTTATTTCGGAGAACTTTCTGAACATGGACGACATTAGGGGCAACAGAGTTCATCAGAAATGGAATCATGGTACTCACATGTTGACAACTCTATTTTTTTTTGTGATATCTTCTTGTGTTAATTGCTAGACAGGTTTTGTACATGGACTGTGTTAAAAGAAAGGCTTTACAATGAAGAAATGGAAGATATCTTGATGAAGTTGAACCGATGGGACCTGACACAGTTGATGAGATGGGAATGTTTGAGTTACTACATGTGTCAATGCTTTTGCCATGATTGGCTTGAATTGTTCATACTGCTTTGGATTTTTGAAACCTTAACAACTTGAATGTTACTTGAAATCTCTTTATACCAAAACGAAATTTGTAACTTCAAACTTGAATGCCATTTGGAATTTGGTCTTTGTAGCCAATATGAATGCAACTTTGTAGTAGTTCCTGAAGATGGCAATTGTATAAATGTCTTCTGCCAGAGGAGTTGCAATGCTGCCCATATTCGAAGATTGGTCGGGAAACCGGGTGCAAGTATTGCCTTGGAACAGGTATGTTTCGAATCTTCATAGATTGTCACTCTCTTGATGTTATCTACATATATTATCACTCTCCATGTGTTCTTTGTAGATTGTCACTCTCTTAAAGTTATCTATTGCTTTTCCATGAACTAATTTTACATTTACTCTTCTTGCACATGTCATTGGCGTTGATTTTTCTTATAAGTCTTCTGGTCTCTCATATTACTCCTTGCTATTGTAACTTACACATACCTGTAAGTTTGACATGATATTTGATTATCATATAGTTTTTCATAAGCTTTTTTTCTTGCAACTTTCTGCACTTATAGTTTTTAGTTTATGTTCCATTTTCATACATGCACATCATTGCACTTATACAGTCTGATTTTCTCTTACTAACTAAAATTGTTTACTTGTTGTTTTATTATAGTGTACTAAAATTGTTTACTTGTTGTTTTATTATAGTGTACTTGGATGACACATTGAGAATAACTGGCCTTATAATCATGTCGGCTGGAAACCTGGAATCGTCAACTAAAGATTAAAACTACAGATTTAGAAAAGAAAAAATATTACCTAACCATTCCAACAGCCACTTTATTATTTAACTGGGGGTTTGGCATAGACGGCATGTCAGTCCACTTTATTATTTTGAGACTTCAAATAACCATCCATTCCAACAGCCTCCCATCACAGGAGTGCCATTGAGAATATAAAGTCACTCTTATCTCATTTATAAATATTTTCTTATATTGGAACCAGCTATTTATACGAATTTAATTTATTAAAGTATGTTGATTAATTTATTACCAATTGGTTGGATTTGCGATGTATGATTCTCAAGTACAAATTGGTGCCACTCCATAGTACATGGCTAATTTTTACATGGTAAGTGGTTTTCTTTTTAATGAAATTGGTTTTTGAAATCTCATGTTTTAGCCACATCTTTTTAATCACATTTCTACTCTCAGTGCATGTCCACGTCAGAATTCGTACGAATGCACGAATTTCTTATTAGTAATAGAATAAGAGTACTAATTAAACAATTAATATATATATTAAAAAAATATATAATATAATTTTTATTTAAATAAAAAATAATAAAATTTGCTTAGAATTCAAAAAAATATTATATTTTATAATTGTTATCAATAAATATTAAACTTTATTTTTAAAGAAAGAATATATATTTTTCTAAAATTTAAGCAAATTTTACTATTTTTTAATTAATTAAAAACACAAGTAAATTTTATATTTTGAAAAAATTCATATGTGTGTATTTTCATTTTAAATTTTGATTTTAAAAGATTTTTTTATTTGGTTATGTCTATTCAAAATATTAATAGAATATAATTATAGATTAAACTGAATATATATATATATATATATATATATATATATATATATATATATATATATATATATATATATATATATATATATATATATATATATATATATATATATATATATATATATATATATATATATATATATATATATATATATATATATATATATATATATATATATATATATATATATATATATATATATATATATATATATATATATATATATATATATATATATATATATTAACGGATATAAATGTATATATTTGTATATAAATATATATATATCTACTAATAAGATATAATATATATATTTATGGATAGATATAGAAAACTTTAATTATATTAATGTTTATACATATTTATTTATTTATATAAAATTATCTATTAATGATAAATTTTGAATAAACTATGTTATAAATATATTTTTGATTAAATATAATATAATTTTTGTGCGTATTAAAGATAGCAAAATTAATGTTCATAAGTTTTTTCCCTTTCTAACACGAAACCTTTTTATTATAAAACGTAGTTTGCTCTACTCTATACCATTTTACATATCTAGTTTTCCATCTTCCTCCATAGAAATATTTGTGTTGATCTCATCCAAACTTTTTTTTATGTTGTAATTGTTTCTATTCAATTAGTTTATATTCAGTGATTTTTCTAACTATGTTTTAGATTTGTTTCAACTTAGGGTAGGGTAGGGTAGGGTAGGGTAGGGTAGGGTAGAGTAGAGTAGAGTAGGGTAGAGTAGGGTAGGGTAGAGTAGGGTAGGGTAGGGTAGAGTAGGGTATGGTAGGGTAGAGTAGGGTATGGTAGGGTAGGGTAGGGTAGAGTAGGGTAGGGTAGAGTAGGGTAGGGTAGGGTAGAGTAGGGTAGGGTAGGGGTAGGGGTAGGGTAGGGTAGAGTAGAGTAGAGTAGAGTAGAGAGTAGAGTAGGGTAGGGTAGGGTAGGGTAGGGTAGGGTAGGGTAGGGTAGGGTAGGGTAGGGTAGGGTAGGGTAGGGGGGTGGGGTGGGGTGGGGTAGGGTAGGGTAGGGTAGGGTAGAGTAGAGTAGGGTAGGGTAGGGTAGGGTGGGGTGGAGTAGAGTAGGGTAGGGTAGAGTGAGGTAAGGTAGGGTAGGGTAGGGTAGGGTAGGGTAGAGTGGGGTAAGGTAGGGTAGGTAGGGTAGGGTGGAGTAGAGTAGGGTAGGGTAGAGTGGGGTAGGGTAAGGTAGGGTGAGGTAGGGTAGGGTGGGGTAGGGTAAGGTAGGGTAGGGTGGAGTAGGTAGGTGGTAGGGAGTGAGGTAGGGTAGGGTGGGGTAGGGTAAGGTAGGGTAGAGTGGGGTAGGGTAGGGTAAGGTAGGGTAGGGTGGGGTAGGGTAGGGTGGGTAGGGTAAGGTAGGGTAGGGTGGGGTAGGGGTAGGGTAGGGTAGGGTAGGGTAGAGTAGAGTAAGTAGGGGTAGGGTGGGGTAGGGTAGGGTGGGGTTGGGTAGGTAGGGTAGGGTGGGGTAGGGTAGGGTAGGCTAGGGTAGAGTAGAGTAGAGTAGAGTAGAGTAGTGTAGAGTAGAGTAGGGTAGGGTGAGGAGGTAGGGGTAGGGTGGAGGGTAGGGTAGAGTTGGGTAGGGTAGGGCTTGGTAGGGGGGGGGTAGGGTAGGGTGGGGTGGGGTTGGGTAGGGTGGGTGGGTGGTGTGGTGGGTAGGGGAGTGGGGGGGTGGGTGGGGTTGGTAGGGGTGGGGGGGGTGGGGTGGGGGGGTGGGGTTGGGAGGGGTGGGTGGAGTAGGTTGGGTGGGGAGTGGGGGGTGGTGTTGGGTGGGGTGGGGGGGGTGGGGTGGGGGGTAGGGTAGGGTGGGGTGGGGGTGGGGAGGGGTGGGGTGGGTGTGGTGGGGTGTGGTGAGGTGTGGTTTGGTGGGGTGGGGGGGTGGGGGGGGTGGGGTGGGGTGGGTGGGGTGTGGTGTGGTGTGGTGAGGTGTGGTGAGGTGTGGAGTGGTGTGGTGTGGTGTGGTGTGGTGGGGTGGGGTAGTGGGGTAGGGGGGGGTGTGGTGGGGTGTGGTGGGGTGTGGTGAGGTGGGGTGGGGGGGGATTGGGTGGGGTGGGGTGGGGTTTGGTGGTGTGTGGTGGGGGTGGGGTGTGGTTGGGTGGGTGGGGGGGGTTTTGGGGTGGGGTGGGGGTAGTGTGTGGTGGGTGGTGTGGGGTGTGGGTTGGTGTGGTGGGGTGGGGTGTGGGGTGTGGTGGGGTGGGGTGGGGTGGGGTGGTGTGTGGTGAGGTGGGGTGGGGTGGGTGAGGTGTGGTGGGGGGGTGGGGTGGGGTGGGGTGTGGTGTGGTGTGGAGGGGTGGGGTGGGGTGTGGTGTGGTGGGGTGGTGGTGGGGTT